>JAREIK010001372.1:0-10000 GCA_029783825.1 Sapria himalayana
AATATCTCGGGAAACTTGTATATGGTGTGGGTGCGCCGAGGTCGAGTTGTTTGTTTTTCTCTTCGACCACATTCTCGTCTAGTTCTCCCATCCCCACAATCTCTCGGGAACGTCTTTATGGTGTGCGCGCGAATGTTGAGTTTGTTAGTTTTTCTCTTCGACCACATTCTCGTCTAGTTCTCCCATGCCAACAATCTTTCGGAAACTTCTTTATGGTGTGTCCGCGAATGTCGAGGTCTCGGTTTTGGCGTTTTTGTTTTCTTCGTTTGCCACACCATATTATTTAGTAACTTTGTCATGTGATTATTTTCAATTCTCTTTTGGTTATATCTTTTGTTATTTTCCTCTTCAATCATTGTCACTATGATTATATCTTGGGTGCACCCTTTTAATCGTGCAAGTACATGCTCCTGTATGATCCCTCTATCCTCCCCCCTCTCAGTGTATGTTCCCCAAGCATTTGTGTTTGATCAAATCTCGTGTCTATTTTCCTGAAATTTGGAGTGTTTTCCTCTGAGTTTTTCTCGGTCCCTGAGCTGTTTTTCTCTTCGACCACTTTCTCTCTTGGTCCTCACAAAGATGCAAAAGTCTCGATATTCGTAACATGGGGGTGTCAGCGAGTTCTCGGGGCCTCGAGCTTTGCGCCTTCTCCCATCTTCGAGCTTTCCTGGTGGAGTCGAGGTCTCGGTGTAGTATTGTGTCTGTGCCATGTGATTAATGTCATTTCTCTCCTTGTGAGTTTTAATTGGTTGCCTTTCCAAAGTTGGGTTTTTCGGAATATTCTGTGCTAGGTTATTTATGTCGCCAGTGCATGTTCGAATGGTATTGCATGTCCCTCCTGCATGAATTCTTTCCAAGTGTCGGAGTTTCTTCCGAAACTACGTTCCCGGCATTTTGAAGGAGCTGGGCTCGTGGTCTCCCCTGGTCTCTTTCCCTCTATCTCTCTCTGGATGAAATCTAGTTCTTGTTTTCGTGGCGTATAGGTCGCCCCGGTGGATATCATTGTGCAGGATGCGGTCGGAATTATTGCTCGTGTTGGCCGGTAGGTCTGTGCCCGTTGTCCATCATCCTGCTTCTCTCGGTGCAATTTTGTGGTTGTCTCGCATAGTTTCATCTTTTATATGCGAAGGGAATGCTCGGTATAGCCCCAATATTGATGATATATTGCATGGGATGGTGGGTTGTAATTCCCAAGAGGAATAATAGTTCTGGAATATACGCGGGATTAAATTTTGGTTATGGTGAAACGAATGTTCGAATGTTGCTCGGTTCATTGTCGGTGATGGTTGGCGGGCCTTCAAATTGGTTTTTTCACGGACATTAACTTTTTATTGTCGTTAGATTGCATGTAAAAGTTTTAGATTAATCCCCGTGAGCATTTCCTTGAGATGTGAAGATTTTTGTTCATGTTATTTTCACGCGCTTTGTTTGTTTTTCTCTTCGACCACTTTCTCGTCTAGTTCTCCCATGCCAACAATCTCTCGGAAACTTCTTTATGTGTGTGCGCGGATGTCGGGATAGTTTCTTTTTCTCTTCGACCACATTCTCGTCTAGTTCTCCCATGCCAACAATCTCTCGGAAACTTGTATATGGTGTGTGCGCCGAGGTCGAGTTTGTTTGTTTTTCTCTTCGACCACATTCTCGTCTAGTTCTCCCATCCCCACAATCTCTCGGGAACGTCTTTATGGTGTGCGCGCGAATGTTGAGTTTGTTAGTTTTTCTCTCGACCACATTCTCGTCTAGTTCTCCCATGCCAACAATCTTTCGGACACTTCTTTATGGTGTCCGCGAATGTCGAGGTCTCGGTTTTGGCGTCCCTTTTTTGTTTTCTTCGTTTGCCACACCATATTATTAGTAACTTTGTCATGTGATTATTTTCAATTCTCTTTTGGTTATATCTTTTGTTATTTTCCTCTTCAAATCATTGTCACTATGATTATATCTTGGGTGCCACTCCTTTAATCGTGCAAGTACAATGCTCCTGTATGATCCCTCTATCCTCCCCCTCTCAGTGTATGTTCCCCAAGCATTTGTGTTGATCAAATCTCGTGTCTATTTTCCTGAAATTTGGAGTGTTTTCCTCTGAGTTTTTCTCGGTCCCTGAGCTTGTTTTTCTCTTCGACCACTTTCCTCTCTCTGGTCCTCACAAAAGATGCAAAAGTCTCGATATTCGTAACATGGGGTGTCAGCGAGTTCTCGGGGCCTCGAGCTTTGCGCCTTCTCCCATCTTCGAGCTTTCCTGGTGGAGTCGAGGTCTCGGTGTAGTATTGTGTCTGTGCCATGTGATAATGTCATTTCTCTCCTTGTGAGTTTTAATTGGTTGCCTTTCCAAGTTGGGTTTTTCGGAATATTCTGTGCTAGGTTATTTATGTCGCCAGTGCATGTTCGAATGGTATTGCATGTCCCTCCTGCATGAATTCTTTCCAAGTGTCGGAGTTTTCTTCCGAAACTACGTTCCCGGCATTTTGAAGGAGCTGGGCTCGTGGTCTCCCCTGGTCTCTTATCCCTCTCATCTCTCTCTGGATGAAATCTAGTTCTTGTTTTCGTGGCGTATAGGTCGCCCCGGTGGATATCATTGTGCAGGATGCGGTCGGAATTATTGCTCGTGTTGGCCGGTAGGTCTGTGCCCGCGTTGTCCATCATCCTGCTTCTCTCGGTGCAATTTTGTGGTTGTCTCGCATAGTTTCATCTTTTATATGCGAAGGGAATGCTCGGTATAGCCCCAATATTGATGATATATTGCATGGGATGGTGGGTTGTAATTCCCAAGAGGAATAATAGTTCTGGAATATACGCGGGATTAATTTTGGTTATGGTGAAACGAATGTTCGAATGTTGCTCGGTTCATTGTCGGTGATGGTTGGCGGGCCTTCAAATTGGTTTTTTCACGGACATTAACTTTTTATTGTCGTTAGATTGCATGTAAAAGTTTTAGATTAATCCCCGTGAGCATTTCCTTGAGATGTGAAGATTTTTGTTCATGTTATTTTCACGCGCTTTGTTTGTTTTTCTCTTCGACCACTTCTCGTCTAGTTCTCCCATGCCAACAATCTCTCGGAAACTTCTTTATGGTGTGTGCGCGGATGTCGGGATAGTTTCTTTTTCTCTTCGACCACATTCTCGTCTAGTTCTCCCATGCCAACAATCTCTCGGAAACTTGTATATGGTGTGTGCGCCGAGGTCGAGTTTGTTTGTTTTTCTCTTCGACCACATTCTCGTCTAGTTCTCCCATCCCCACAATCTCTCGGGAACGTCTTTATGGTGTGCGCGCGAATGTTGAGTTTGTTAGTTTTTCTCTTCGACCACATTCTCGTCTAGTTCTCCCATGCCAACAATCTTTCGGAAACTTCTTTATGGTGTGTCCGCGAATGTCGAGGTCTCGGTTTTGGCGTCCCTTTTTGTTTTCTTCGTTTGCCACACCATATTATTTAGTAACTTTGTCATGTGATTATTTTCAATTCTCTTTTGGTTATATCTTTTGTTATTTTCCTCTTCAATCATTGTCACTATGATTATATCTTGGGCGCACCCTTTTAATCGTGCAAGTACATGCTCCTGTATGATCCCTCTATCCTCCCCCCTCTCAGTGTATGTTCCCCAAGCGTTTGTGTTTGATCAAATCTCGTGTCTATTTTCCTGAAATTTGGAGTGTTTTCCTCTGAGTTTTTCTCGGTCCCTGAGCTTGTTTTTCTCTTCGACCACTTTCTCTCTTGGTCCTCACAAAGATGCAAAAGTCTCGATATTCGTAACATGGGGGTGTCAGCGAGTTCTCGGGGCCTCGAGCTTTGCGCCTTCTCCCATCTTCGAGCTTTCCTGGTGGAGTCGAGGTCTCGGTGTAGTATTGTGTCTGTGCCATGTGATTAATGTCATTTCTCTCCTTGTGAGTTTTAATTGGTTGCCTTTCCAAAGTTGGGTTTTTCGGAATATTCTGTGCTAGGTTATTTATGTCGCCAGTGCATGTTCGAATGGTATTGCATGTCCCTCCTGCATGAATTCTTTCCAAGTGTCGGAGTTTCTTCCGAAACTACGTTCCCGGCATTTTGAAGGAGCTGGGCTCGTGGTCTCCCCTGGTCTCTTTCCCTCTATCTCTCTCTCTGGATGAAATCTAGTTCTTGTTTTCGTGGCGTATAGGTCGCCCCGGTGGATATCATTGTGCAGGATGCGGTCGGAATTATTGCTCGTGTTGGCCGGTAGGTCTGTGCCCGCGTTGTCCATCATCCCGCTTCTCTCGGTGCAATTTTGTGGTTGTCTCGCATAGTTTGATCTTTTATATGCGAAGGGAATGCTCGGTATAGCCCCAATATTGATGATATATTGCATGGGATGGTGGGTTGTAATTCCCAAGAGGAATAATAGTTCTGGAATATACGCGGGATTAAATTTTGGTTATGGTGAAACGAATGTTCGAATGTTGCTCGGTTCATTGTCGGTGATGGTTGGCGGGCCTTCAAATTGGTTTTTTCACGGACATTAACTTTTTATTGTCGTTAGATTGCATGTAAAAGTTTTAGATTAATCCCCGTGAGCATTTCCTTGAGATGTGAAGATTTTTGTTCATGTTATTTTCACGCGCTTTGTTTGTTTTTCTCTTCGACCACTTTCTCGTCTAGTTCTCCCATGCCAACAATCTCTCGGAAACTTCTTTATGGTGTGTGCGCGGAATGTCGGGATAGTTTCTTTTTCTCTTCGACCACATTCTCGTCTAGTTCTCCCGTGCCAACAATCTCTCGGAAACTTGTATATGGTGTGTGCGCCGAGGTCGAGTTTGTTTGTTTTTCTCTTCGACCACATTCTCGTCTAGTTCTCCCATCCCCACAATCTCTCGGGAACGTCTTTATGGTGTGCGCGCGAATGTTGAGTTTGTTAGTTTTTCTCTTCGACCACATTCTCGTCTAGTTCTCCCATGCCAACAATCTTTCGGAAACTTCTTTATGGTGTGTCCGCGAATGTCGAGGTCTCGGTTTTGGCGTCCCTTTTTGTTTTCTTCGTTTGCCACACCATATTATTCAGTAACTTTGTCATGTGATTATTTTCAATTCTCTTCTGGTTATATCTTTTGTTATTTTCCTCTTCAATCATTGTCACTATGATTATATCTTGGGCGCACCCTTTTAATCGTGCAAGTACATGCTCCTGTATGATCCCTCTATCCTCCCCCCCCTCTCAGTGTATGTTCCCCAAGCATTTGTGTTTGATCAAATCTCGTGTCTATTTTCCTGAAATTTGGAGTGTTTTCCTCTGAGTTTTTATCGGTCCCTGAGCTTGTTTTTCTCTTCGACCACTTTCTCTCTTGGTCCTCACAAAGATGCAAAAGTCTCGATATTCGTAACATGGGGGTGTCAGCGAGTTCTCGGGGCCTCGAGCTTTGCGCCTTCTCCCATCTTCGAGCTTTCCTGGTGGAGTCGAGGTCTCGGTGTAGTATTGTGTCTGTGCCATGTGATTAATGTCATTTCTCTCCTTGTGAGTTTTAATTGGTTGCCTTTCCAAAGTTGGGTTTTTCGGAATATTCTGTGCTAGGTTATTTATGTCGCCAGTGCATGTTCGAATGGTATTGCATGTCCCTCCTGCATGAATTCTTTCCAAGTGTCGGAGTTTCTTCCGAAACTACGTTCCCGGCATTTTGAAGGAGCTGGGCTCGTGGTCTCCCCTGGTCTCTTTCCCTCTATCTCTCTCTGGATGAAATCTAGTTCTTGTTTTCGTGGCGTATAGGTCGCCCCGGTGGATATCATTGTGCAGGATGCGGTCGGAATTATTGCTCGTGTTGGCCGGTAGGTCTGTGCCCGCGTTGTCCATCATCCCGCTTCTCTCGGTGCAATTTTGTGGTTGTCTCGCATAGTTTCATCTCTTATATGCGAAGGGAATGCTCGGTATAGCCCCAATATTGATGATATATTGCATGGGATGGTGGGTTGTAATTCCCAAGAGGAATAATAGTTCTGGAATATACGCGGGATTAAATTTTGGTTATGGTGAAACGAATGTTCGAATGTTGCTCGGTTCATTGTCGGTGATGGTTGGCGGGCCTTCAAATTGGTTTTTTCACGGACATTAACTTTTTATTGTCGTTAGATTGCATGTAAAAGTTTTAGATTAATCCCCGTGAGCATTTCCTTGAGATGTGAAGATTTTTGTTCATGTTATTTTCACGCGCTTTGTTTGTTTTTCTCTTCGACCACTTTCTCGTCTAGTTCTCCCATGCCAACAATCTCTCGGAAACTTCTTTATGGTGTGTGCGCGGATGTCGGGATAGTTTCTTTTTCTCTTCGACCACATTCTCGTCTAGTTCTCCCATGCCAACAATCTCTCGGAAACTTGTATATGGTGTGTGCGCCGAGGTCGAGTTTGTTTGTTTTTCTCTTCGACCACATTCTCGTCTAGTTCTCCCATCCCCACAATCTCTCGGGAACGTCTTTATGGTGTGCGCGCGAATGTTGAGTTTGTTAGTTTTTCTCTTCGACCACATTCTCGTCTAGTTCTCCCATGCCAACAATCTTTCGGAAACTTCTTTATGGTGTGTCCGCGAATGTCGAGGTCTCGGTTTTGGCGTCCCTTTTTGTTTTCTTCGTTTGCCACACCATATTATTAGTAACTTTGTCATGTGATTATTTTCAATTCTCTTTTGGTTATATCTTTTGTTATTTTCCTCTTCAATCATTGTCACTATGATTATATCTTGGGCGCACCCTTTTAATCGTGCAAGTACATGCTCCTGTATGATCCCTCTATCCTCCCCCCTCTCAGTGTATGTTCCCCAAGCATTTGTGTTTGATCAAATCTCGTGTCTATTTTCCTGAAATTTGGAGTGTTTTCCTCTGAGTTTTTATCGGTCCCTGAGCTTGTTTTTCTCTTCGACCACTTTCTCTCCGGGTCTCACAAAGATGCAAAAGTCTCGATATTCGTAACATGGGGGTGTCACCGAGTTCTCGGGGCCTCGAGCTTTGCGCCTTCTCCCATCTTCGAGCTTTCCTGGTGGAGTCGAGGTCTCGGTGTAGTATTGTGTCTGTGCCATGTGATTAATGTCATTTCTCTCCTTGTGAGTTTTAATTGGTTGCCTTTCCAAAGTTGGGTTTTTCGGAATATTCTGTGCTAGGTTATTTATGTCGCCAGTGCATGTTCGAATGGTATTGCATGTCCCTCCTGCATGAATTCTTTCCAAGTGTCGGAGTTTCTTCCGAAACTACGTTCCCGGCATTTTGAAGGAGCTGGGCTCGTGGTCTCCCCTGGTCTCTTTCCCTCTATCTCTCTCTGGATGAAATCTAGTTCTTGTTTTCGTGGCGTATAGGTCGCCCCGGTGGATATCATTGTGCGGGATGCGGTCGGAATTATTGCTCGTGTTGGCCGGTAGGTCTGTGCCCGCGTTGTCCATCATCCCGCTTCTCTCGGTGCAATTTTGTGGTTGTCTCGCATAGTTTGATCTTTTATATGCGAAGGGAATGCTCGGTATAGCCCCAATATTGATGATATATTGCATGGGATGGTGGGTTGTAATTCCCAAGAGGAATAATAGTTCTGGAATATACGCGGGATTAAATTTTGGTTATGGTGAAACGAATGTTCGAATGTTGCTCGGTTCATTGTCGGTGATGGTTGGCGGGCCTTCAAATTGGTTTTTTCACGGACATTAACTTTTTATTGTCGTTAGATTGCATGTAAAAGTTTTAGATTAATCCCCGTGAGCATTTCCTTGAGATGTGAAGATTTTTGTTCATGTTATTTTCACGCGCTTTGTTTGTTTTTCTCTTCGACCACTTTCTCGTCTAGTTCTCCCATGCCAACAATCTCTCGGAAACTTCTTTATGGTGTGTGCGCGGAATGTCGGGATAGTTTCTTTTTCTCTTCGACCACATTCTCGTCTAGTTCTCCCGTGCCAACAATCTCTCGGAAACTTGTATATGGTGTGTGCGCCGAGGTCGAGTTTGTTTGTTTTTCTCTTCGACCACATTCTCGTCTAGTTCTCCCATCCCCACAATCTCTCGGGAACGTCTTTATGGTGTGCGCGCGAATGTTGAGTTTGTTAGTTTTTCTCTTCGACCACATTCTCGTCTAGTTCTCCCATGCCAACAATCTTTCGGAAACTTCTTTATGGTGTGTCCGCGAATGTCGAGGTCTCGGTTTTGGCGTCCCTTTTTGTTTTCTTCGTTTGCCACACCATATTATTTAGTAACTTTGTCATGTGATTATTTTCAATTCTCTTTTGGTTATATCTTTTGTTATTTTCCTCTTCAATCATTGTCACTATGATTATATCTTGGGTGCACCCTTTTAATCGTGCAAGTACATGCTCCTGTATGATCCCTCTATCCTCCCCCCTCTCAGTGTATGTTCCCCAAGCGTTTGTGTTTGATCAAATCTCGTGTCTATTTTCCTGAAATTTGGAGTGTTTTCCTCTGAGTTTTTCTCGGTCCCTGAGCTTGTTTTTCTCTTCGACCACTTTCTCTCCGGGTCTCACAAAGATGCAAAAGTCTCGATATTCGTAACATGGGGGTGTCACCGAGTTCTCGGGGCCTCGAGCTTTGCGCCTTCTCCCATCTTAGAGCTTTCCTGGTGGAGTCGAGGTCTCGGTGTAGTATTGTGTCTGTGCCATGTGATTAATGTCATTTCTCTCCTTGTGAGTTTTAATTGGTTGCCTTTCCAAAGTTGGGTTTTTCGGAATATTCTGTGCTAGGTTATTTATGTCGCCAGTGCATGTTCGAATGGTATTGCATGTCCCTCCTGCATGAATTCTTTCCAAGTGTCGGAGTTTCTTCCGAAACTACGTTCCCGGCATTTTGAAGGAGCTGGGCTCGTGGTCTCCCCTGGTCTCTATCCCTCTCTCTCTCTCTCTGGATGAAATCTAGTTCTTGTTTTCGTGGCGTATAGGTCGCCCCGGTGGATATCATTGTGCAGGATGCGGTCGGAATTATTGCTCGTGTTGGCCGGTAGGTCTGTGCCCGCGTTGTCCATCATCCCGCTTCTCTCGGTGCAATTTTGTGGTTGTCTTGCATAGTTTGATCTTTTATATGCGAAGGGAATGCTCTCTATAGCCCCAATTTTGATGATATATTGCATGGGATGGTGGGTTGTAATTCCCAAGAGGAATAATAGTTCTGGAATATACGCGGGATTAAATTGCGGTTATGGTGAAACGAATGTTCGAATGTTGCTCGGTTCATTGTCGGTGATGGTTGGTGGGCCTTCAAATTGGTTTTTTCACGGACATTAACTTTTTATTGTCGTTAGATTGCATGTAAAAGTATTAGATTAATCACCGTGGGCATTTCCTTGAGATGTGAAGATTTTTGTTCATGTTATTTTCACGCGCTTTGTTTGTTTTTCTCTTCGACCACTTTCTCGTCTAGTTCTCCCATGCCAACAATCTCTCGGAAACTTCTTTATGGTGTGTGCGCGGATGTCGGTATAGTTTGTTTTTCTCTTCGACCACATTCTCGTCTAGTTCTCCCATGACAGCTATCTCTCGGAAACTTCCTTATGGTGTGTGCGCGTATGTCGAGTTTGTTTCTTTTTCTCTTCGACCACATTCTCGTCTAGTTCTCCCATCTCAATAATCTCTCGAAAACTTCTTTATGGTGTGTTGGGAATGTCGAGGTCTCGTTTTTGTCGTCCCTTTTTGTTTTCGTCGTTTGTCACCCCATATCATTTAGTAACTTTGTCATGTCATTATTTTCAATCCTCTTTTGGTTTTTTTTTTTTTTAATATTTCTCCCGTGAACCTTTGTATCTATGATTATATCTTTGCTCCACACTGTATATCGTGCAATAAGATGCTCGTGTATGATCCCTCTTCCCCCTCCCTCTCTCGGTGTATGTTTCCCACAAGTGTTTTGATCTTCTTTGTCTAGTATCTCGACATGTTGAATTATCTAGACCTGCTGTCTCTGTGGAATCATGTCTCTCTCATTATCTTGGATTCTATTCTAGTTATTGTTTACCTTCCATTTTAGGACAAACTTCTTTCTTTGATTTGGTAAGCTTTCATGTTAAAGTGTATTGGTTTTGGTTG
>JAREIK010001372.1:15000-20000 GCA_029783825.1 Sapria himalayana
GGCTTTCTGTCTGAGAAAGGAGAGTTCATTCTCCTCCAATTTCCTTAAGCCGATTTTTTGTTGCAATTCAGTGGACTTTAAGTCAGGTCGAGGATGCAGGAGCAATTCCTCTTGGACAGCTTTAAGAGCATCTCTAGCTCTGCTAACTCTTGAACAAATGTGACTGAAGTGCCTATCATTAAGTTTCCTAAGAGGGTCTTTCAGAGATTTAAGCTTTGTGACAATCTGGAACATAGCAGATCCCACCAATTTGGTTTCCCAGACACTCTTTAATAATGGAACATATTCCTCATGTGAAGTCCACATGTTACAGAATTTGAATGGAACTAATCTGCCCCTGTCTACAAGTTCAGTTGACAATAAGATCATACAATGATCTGAATAGGCACCAGGAGCTAAAAACTTGACGTGACTATCAATTTGAAGGCTGGACCATTGATTATTGGCCAACACCCTGTCGAGCTTACTAGACACTCTTCCGTTTGTCCAAGTGAAGTAATTCCCGGAGGACGGGAGGTCATCCATGCCTAAGTGAGATAAGCATTCTAAGGCATCACGACATTCATAGTTGGAGACAATTCTGCCCCCAACTCTGTCTAGCCCGGATAGAGGGGTGTTGAGGTCTCCTATGAGAACCCAAGGAGAAGAAGATATTCCTTCATTTAAAAGATCCTTCCATAGGTTTCTTCTAGCGACAATTGAGTGGAGACCATATATGACAGATAATTTAAAAGCTATGTGCTTTTCTTTATCTATAACGTGGGCAGAAATAAGCTGAGCAGTGCAAGACAGCACGTTGATATCAGTGGTCTGAGAATCCCATAATAAAATGATCCTTCCGTATTTATAATGTGCAAAGTTATCTGCAACATTAAATCTTTTAAACTTGGTCCGCATGAGCCAGGCAAGTTTGTCTCCATTGATTTTAGCTTCAGAGATAGCAAAAATATCAACAGAATATGCTTGAAAGAGTCTTAAGACCTCCTTATGTTTGAGAGGGCAACCGAACCCTCTTAAATTCCAATAAGCAATCCTCATTGGCAGATGATGCCAAGGGAGAGATCTATGAGAAATCTATCTGGTCGATAAGGTTCCAGCATCTCAATCGTTATATCCCGAGAGTTGCCTGGGTAAATATTCCAGTATTGTTTAATGGATCCTCTCATCACCCCATATACAAAGTTTACAATTATCCTCCTACCCTTACAAAGATGTTCTACCCTTACATATTGAATCCCCATCTTACTAATCCAGTATAGCAACAAATTCACGGAGATAAGAAGTAATGTAGTACCAAAGGTTTGGTTATCCAGATATGAGTCAAAACCCACTTTCTTGAGGAGATTCCAGAAATATAATATTCTAGGCTTTTTAACGTAGCCAAGTAAATATAAGTATCCAATATAGCAGGCATCTTTGAAAGAAAACCAAGTGAGTCCAGTAATATGCATCTTGATCAGGGCCTCATAAGCCATTACAAGGCAGAGAGGGCCTTTTAAAGACGGTTTTATGTAGTTTTCCAGAAAATTCCAGATAGAGATATCTGGTTTTTTGTGGCACACATAACCCATTGACGCACACCATGCCATTCCTAGAGGTGCCCCCACCTCTCCCAACAATCCCTTTAGTAACCAGTTCGATGAGGGAACCACGTCCCTCATACTCCAACCACCAAAGCTCCAACAACAAAACCACACAAACTGTACAGCAATGAAGAAAACAATCAAACGAGAGGCTCCATTAGAAAGAGGAGCCTCCAAATTACTCCTAAGCCGGGTCATAGGGAGGAGCCCCCTTGATCTTCAGCTCTTTATATCTAGACTTATTTCTGAGATTATGCGACGGACCTTCCTTTATCAATGGAACTCTCCTTCTTATTTTACTTTTAACTGTTGTGAAGCCATCCATCTCTGGGTCTGTATTTGGAGCATTTATTGTATTAATACCTGGAATTTGACCTTCTTCAGAGGAGTCCCTAGAGCCTTCAGCAGTGCAGGGAGCAGTAATGGGAGGATCCACTTGTTTTTCCCCTCGAGAATTTATTTCACCATTGCCGCATCCAGTGAGTGTTTCCATGGATTTTGATTCCTGAACTTTAGCTTTACGGCAAGAGTTAACAGTATGTCCAAGGATACAGCAATTATGGCAATATAAAGGCAAATTCTCATAGATTACAGATTGTCTAATGCTAGACCCATCTGGAAATTCCAAGTCAAATTCTTCAACTAGATCCTTTCCTAGATCAATTTCTACTAACACCCTTGCAAAGGCAATTTTTGACATATTCGTTGTGAGTTTGTCCATGTGAAGTGGGCGGCCAATACAGCTAGCCGCCTTGCTAAGGGCTATTCTATTCCATAAATGTAGAGGGAAATCAGGTAGTTTAACCCAGATAGGGATATTAGCCATTTCCTTAAGGCCGTAGTGGAACCCAACGGGTAGTTGTTTTACATAAAGTGGCCGGCCAAAAACTAAGTAAGGGCCAGAGTTAAGAATGCGATCTCTATCAATAACGTTTCCAAAACGAAATACGAGCCATCCACTGGGGTGCTGTATTACTTGGGGGGATAACTTCCAGAATTCTTCCATATATTTCCTCAATAAAAGGAGACCAGGACTCCTAGTAACGAAGTACCCGACAAGGCAATTATCCCAGTGTTCACGCAGCAAATCATTTTCAACGAAAACTGCTTTACCTTGTTGTGCAGGAGGGATGAAATCAAGCTTATCAGAATTAGCAAGGTTCCTGTTACCAGCGAACAGGCTACTCCACGGTGCTTTGTTCTTACCAAAGGTTCTGTTGGAGGTGCCTTCTTTATTATAGAGAGGAGGCCCAGGAACCGACTGAGCATTGACTGGCAAAGCTTCGGAATAATTTTTGCCCCCATTCAGAGACTGTTCTGCAAGAAGAACAGAATCCACCACGCCTATATTGCAACTAGCATCAAGTTTATTAGAAGAAATATCAGCATGCGAATTTTCCATGTCCTCAGTAGGTTTAAATTCATAGCTACTGGAAATTAAGTATCTTCTTTGTCTATCCAGATTCATAAATTCTGCGTCTAATTCATTAGAAGTATTCGGGAACATCACTTTTTCACTAGAATTACAAGAAGAGCTTGAATCATTTTCGAATTGGGATGCATTACAGTTAAGATTCGAATTATCATTTGAAATTTCCGGTGTATAATCAATCGCGAGAGGTGGAGAAGGAGGAATTTTATGTAATTTATCATCGCCAGAAATTGTTTCATCCGAAAACATACCGTAATCATCCGATAATTTACCGTAGATAATACGCCGATGGCCATCTTCTTCCAACACGAGCTCAGTTGCAGAAATGTCGCTCTCGGAACACAGAATTAGGCGTCGTCGGGATCTCTTCGGTGGCAATATAGCTTGAACAGGCGGAGGCGCGTCGTGGATTCCCGGAACACTTAGGTTTCCAGCCTCTTCGCGATTTTCAAGTGTGTCGGGCGGTCCCGACATACTTATATATATATAGGAAAACCGGCAGAATTGAACCAATAATGGATCCTTTACACCATTACATGAATTCAAGCTAACTAAGCTAGAATTTCATAGGATTTCAGCAAGATTTTCAGAGTTTCGGGAAGAATAGGGCAGAGAGAAGGGGAGAGGGGGGGCGGGTGATTGATTGAGAGCTCTTTCGATTTTTTTTTTTGATAAATAAATAGCACTATCAAAAATCTTTACAAACTAAGGATTAGGTAGCGATATGCGCTCCTTGTGAAAAACAATGTACATTTCAGTTTTTATCTTCCTAAGAATAGAATCCGCATCCTTGGCTTTTCCTTCATGGAACCGTCTGTTCCTTTCCTTCCAAACGTGGTAGATCACTGCTGCAAATACAGCTTTCTTGAAATTATTTTGCACAGATTTTGCCTGATACAGCTTATCCAGAATAACGAATCCAGAGGAAATAGAAGAGATATCTCCATCAATCTTTGCCCAAGATTGGGCCTCCTTCAGAATGTACCTGGAAAAAGCACAACTGAAAAACAAATGGTTAAAGGATTCTGCTGCACTGCAGAATTCACAGCTGAAACTGGGTGGGGGTGTAAAGAATGTGTCTTTAGTCCAAAAAGTGCCCCGCTTAGCTACCCAGAGAGTAACAGCATGCTTCGGAATACTGAACTTGTTCCATATGAGATCAGGCCAAAATTCAAGCTTGTTTGGGGTAGAGGCAGTGAGGAAGTGATATGCGCTGTGCACGATTCTTCCCTCCTCACCCCATGCTTTAAGAAGAGCAATAGCCGAGTCAATAGAGCCAGCTTTATCTATGAGGGAATTTCTGACCGAGAGCAAGTTTTTCCAGAAAGGGGCATCTCTTTTTGAAGGCCGAAGGGCCCAAATACTATCACTTTTTATATATACATGGTGGATCCATTTGATCCAAAGAGAGGCTTTGTCATTAATAATTCTCCACAAAGATTTGATAAAGAAAGCTTTGTTCCAAGAGAATAAATTTAATAGGCCAAGACCTCCGCTGTGGGTGGGGAGGCAAACTTTCTCCCAAGCAGCCTTGGGCCGATAATTACCTTGGACTTGTGCACCCCATAAGAATCTTCTGCACGCTCCCTCTATAGATTTTATGATGTATGAAGGAAGGAGGAAAACCGAGAACCAGTAACCCTCGATTCCTTGAACGACCGTACGTAGAAGTTCGAGTCTGCCAGCTATAGATAACAGCTTCCCAGCCCATTGATGGATGGCAGAAGTTATTTTAGCAAGTAAGACTGAGAACTGTGCAGATATTAGCCGACTAGATGAAAGCGGAACGCCCAAGAAGGTGAAAGGCAAGACACCTTCTGAATATCCAGATATTTCAATAATTTTCCTTCTAGTAGTATCGTTTACTCCTCCAAAGAAGATGATTGAGAGCTCTTTCGAGATTCTATGGGTGGTGGTGCATGGCCGTTCTTAGTTGGTGGAGCGATTTGTCTGGTTAATTTCGTTAACGAACGAGACCTCAGCCT
>JAREIK010001372.1:27500-37500 GCA_029783825.1 Sapria himalayana
GTAGTATTGTGTCTGTGCCATGTGATTAATGTCATTTCTCTCCTTGTGAGTTTTAATTGGTTGCCTTTCCGAAGCTGGGTTTTTCGGAATATTTGGTGCTAGGTTATTTAAGTCGCCAGTGCATGTTCGAATGGTATTGCATGTCCCTCCTGCATGAATTTTTTCCAAGTGTCGGAGTTTCTTGCGAAACTACGTTCCCGGCATTTTGAAGGAGCTGGGCTCGTGGTCTCCCCTGGTCTCTTTCCCTCTATCTCTCTCTGGATGAAATCTAGTTCTTGTTTTCGTGGCGTATAGGTCGCCCCGGTGGATATCATTGTGCGGGATGCGGTCGGAATTATTGCTCGTGTTGGCCGGTAGGTCTGTGCCCGCGTTGTCCATCATCCCGCTTCTCTCGGTGCAATTTTGTGGTTGTCTCGCATAGTTTCATCTTTTATATGCGAAGGGAATGCTCGGTATAGCCCCAATATTGATGATATATTGCATGGGATGGTGGGTTGTAATTCCCAAGAGGAATAATAGTTCTGGAATATACGCGGGATTAAATTTTGGTTATGGTGAAACGAATGTTCGAATGTTGCTCGGTTCATTGTCGGTGATGGTTGGCGGGCCTTCAAATTGGTTTTTTCACGGACATTAACTTTTTATTGTCGTTAGATTGCATGTAAAAGTTTTAGATTAATCCCCGTGAGCATTTCCTTGAGATGTGAAGATTTTTGTTCATGTTATTTTCACGCGCTTTGTTTGTTTTTCTCTTCGACCACTTTCTCGTCTAGTTCTCCCATGCCAACAATCTCTCGGAAACTTCTTTATGGTGTGTGCGCGAATGTCGGGATAGTTTCTTTTTCTCTTCGACCACATTCTCGTCTAGTTCTCCCATCCCCACAATCTCTCGGGAACGTCTTTATGGTGTGCGCGCGAGTTTTGAGTTTGTTAGTTTTTCTCTTCGACCACATTCTCGTCTAGTTCTCCCATGCCAACAATCTTTCGGAAACTTCTTTATGGTGTGTCCGCGAATGTCGAGGTCTCGGTTTTGGCGTCCCTTTTTGTTTTCTTCGTTTGCCACACCATATTATTTAGTAACTTTGTCATGTGATTATTTTCAATTCTCTTTTGGTTATATCTTTTGTTATTTTCCTCTTCAATCATTGTCACTATGATTATATCTTGGGCGCACCCTTTTAATCGTGCAAGTACATGCTCCTGTATGATCCCTCTATCCTCCCCCCTCTCAGTGTATGTTCCCCAAGCATTTGTGTTTGATCAAATCTCGTGTCTATTTTCCTGAAATTTGGAGTGTTTTCCTCTGAGTTTTTCTCGGTCCCTGAGCTTGTTTTTCTCTTCGACCACTTTCTCTCCGGGTCTCACAAAGATGCAAAAGTCTCGATATTCGTAACATGGGGGTGTCACCGAGTTCTCGGGGCCTCGAGCTTTGCGCCTTCTCCCATCTTCGAGCTTTCCGGGTGGAGTCGAGGTCTCGGTGTAGTATTGTGTCTGTGCCATGTGATTAATGTCATTTCTCTCCTTGTGAGTTTTAATTGGTTGCCTTTCCAAAGTTGGGTTTTTCGGAATATTCTGTGCTAGGTTATTTATGTCGCCAGTGCATGTTCGAATGGTATTGCATGTCCCTCCTGCATGAATTCTTTCCAAGTGTCGGAGTTTCTTCCGAAACTACGTTCCCGGCATTTTGAAGGAGCTGGGCTCTTGGTCTCCCCTGGTCTCTTTCCCTCTATCTCTCTCTGGATGAAAACTAGTTCTTGTTTTCGTGGCGTATAGGTCGCCCCGGTGGATATCATTGTGCGGGATGAGGTTGGAATTATTGCTCGTGTTGGCCGGTAGGTCTGTGCCCGCGTTGTCCATCATCCCGCTTCTCTCGGTGCAATTTTGTGGTTGTCTCGCATAGTTTCATCTTTTATATGCGAAGGGAATGCTCGGTATAGCCCCAATATTGATGATATATTGCATGGGATGGTGGGTTGTAATTCCCAAGAGGAATAATAGTTCTGGAATATACGCGGGATTAAATTTTGGTTATGGTGAAACGAATGTTCGAATGTTGCTCGGTTCATTGTCGGTGATGGTTGGCGGGCCTTCAAATTGGTTTTTTCACGGACATTAACTTTTTATTGTCGTTAGATTGCATGTAAAAGTTTTAGATTAATCCCCGTGAGCATTTCCTTGAGATGTGAAGATTTTTGTTCATGTTATTTTCACGCGCTTTGTTTGTTTTTCTCTTCGACCACTTTCTCGTCTAGTTCTCCCATGCCAACAATCTCTCGGAAACTTCTTTATGGTGTGTGTGCGGATGTCGGGATAGTTTCTTTTTCTCTTCGACCACATTCTCGTCTAGTTCTCCCATGCCAAAAATCTCTCGGAAACTTGTATATGGTGTGTGCGCCGAGGTCGAGTTTGTTTGTTTTTCTCTTCGACCACATTCTCGTCTAGTTCTCCCATCCCCACAATCTCTCGGGAACGTCTTTATGGTGTGCGCGCGAATGTTGAGTTTGTTAGTTTTTCTCTTCGACCACATTCTCGTCTAGTTCTCCCATGCCAACAATCTTTCGGAAACTTCTTTATGGTGTGTCCGCGAATGTCGAGGTCTCGGTTTTGGCGTCCCTTTTTGTTTTCTTCGTTTGCCACACCATATTATTTAGTAACTTTGTCATGTGATTATTTTCAATTCTCTTTTGGTTATATCTTTTGTTATTTTCCTCTTCAATCATTGTCACTATGATTATATCTTGGGCGCACCCTTTTAATCGTGCAAGTACATGCTCCTGTATGATCCCTCTATCCTCCCCCCTCTCAGTGTATGTTCCCCAAGCATTTGTGTTTGATCAAATCTCGTGTCTATTTTCCTGAAATTTGGAGTGTTTTCCTCTGAGTTTTTCTCGGTCCCTGAGCTTGTTTTTCTCTTCGACCACTTTCTCTCCGGGTCTCACAAAGATGCAAAAGTCTCGATATTCGTAACATGGGGGTGTCACCGAGTTCTCGGGGCCTCGAGCTTTGCGCCTTCTCCCATCTTCGAGCTTTCCGGGTGGAGTCGAGGTCTCGGTGTAGTATTGTGTCTGTGCCATGTGATTAATGTCATTTCTCTCCTTGTGAGTTTTAATTGGTTGCCTTTCCAAAGTTGGGTTTTTCGGAATATTCTGTGCTAGGTTATTTATGTCGCCAGTGCATGTTCGAATGGTATTGCATGTCCCTCCTGCATGAATTTTTTCCAAGTGTCGGAGTTTCTTGCGAAACTACGTTCCCGGCATTTTGAAGGAGCTGGGCTCGTGGTCTCCCCTGGTCTCTTTCCCTCTATCTCTCTCTGGATGAAATCTAGTTCTTGTTTTCGTGGCGTATAGGTCGCCCCGGTGGATATCATTGTGCGGGATGCGGTCGGAATTATTGCTCGTGTTGGCCGGTAGGTCTGTGCCCGCGTTGTCCATCATCCCGCTTCTCTCGGTGCAATTTTGTGGTTGTCTCGCATAGTTTCATCTTTTATATGCGAAGGGAATGCTCGGTATAGCCCCAATATTGATGATATATTGCATGGGATGGTGGGTTGTAATTCCCAAGAGGAATAATAGTTCTGGAATATACGCGGGATTAAATTTTGGTTATGGTGAAACGAATGTTCGAATGTTGCTCGGTTCATTGTCGGTGATGGTTGGCGGGCCTTCAAATTGGTTTTTTCACGGACATTAACTTTTTATTGTCGTTAGATTGCATGTAAAAGTTTTAGATTAATCCCCGTGAGCATTTCCTTGAGATGTGAAGATTTTTGTTCATGTTATTTTCACGCGCTTTGTTTGTTTTTCTCTTCGACCACTTTCTCGTCTAGTTCTCCCATGCCAACAATCTCTCGGAAACTTCTTTATGGTGTGTGCGCGAATGTCGGGATAGTTTCTTTTTCTCTTCGACCACATTCTCGTCTAGTTCTCCCATCCCCACAATCTCTCGGGAACGTCTTTATGGTGTGCGCGCGAGTTTTGAGTTTGTTAGTTTTTCTCTTCGACCACATTCTCGTCTAGTTCTCCCATGCCAACAATCTTTCGGAAACTTCTTTATGGTGTGTCCGCGAATGTCGAGGTCTCGGTTTTGGCGTCCCTTTTTGTTTTCTTCGTTTGCCACACCATATTATTTAGTAACTTTGTCATGTGATTATTTTCAATTCTCTTTTGGTTATATCTTTTGTTATTTTCCTCTTCAATCATTGTCACTATGATTATATCTTGGGCGCACCCTTTTAATCGTGCAAGTACATGCTCCTGTATGATCCCTCTATCCTCCCCCCTCTCAGTGTATGTTCCCCAAGCATTTGTGTTTGATCAAATCTCGTGTCTATTTTCCTGAAATTTGGAGTGTTTTCCTCTGAGTTTTTCTCGGTCCCTGAGCTTGTTTTTCTCTTCGACCACTTTCTCTCCGGGTCTCACAAAGATGCAAAAGTCTCGATATTCGTAACATGGGGGTGTCACCGAGTTCTCGGGGCCTCGAGCTTTGCGCCTTCTCCCATCTTCGAGCTTTCCGGGTGGAGTCGAGGTCTCGGTGTAGTATTGTGTCTGTGCCATGTGATTAATGTCATTTCTCTCCTTGTGAGTTTTAATTGGTTGCCTTTCCAAAGTTGGGTTTTTCGGAATATTCTGTGCTAGGTTATTTATGTCGCCAGTGCATGTTCGAATGGTATTGCATGTCCCTCCTGCATGAATTCTTTCCAAGTGTCGGAGTTTCTTCCGAAACTACGTTCCCGGCATTTTGAAGGAGCTGGGCTCTTGGTCTCCCCTGGTCTCTTTCCCTCTATCTCTCTCTGGATGAAAACTAGTTCTTGTTTTCGTGGCGTATAGGTCGCCCCGGTGGATATCATTGTGCGGGATGAGGTTGGAATTATTGCTCGTGTTGGCCGGTAGGTCTGTGCCCGCGTTGTCCATCATCCCGCTTCTCTCGGTGCAATTTTGTGGTTGTCTCGCATAGTTTCATCTTTTATATGCGAAGGGAATGCTCGGTATAGCCCCAATATTGATGATATATTGCATGGGATGGTGGGTTGTAATTCCCAAGAGGAATAATAGTTCTGGAATATACGCGGGATTAAATTTTGGTTATGGTGAAACGAATGTTCGAATGTTGCTCGGTTCATTGTCGGTGATGGTTGGCGGGCCTTCAAATTGGTTTTTTCACGGACATTAACTTTTTATTGTCGTTAGATTGCATGTAAAAGTTTTAGATTAATCCCCGTGAGCATTTCCTTGAGATGTGAAGATTTTTGTTCATGTTATTTTCACGCGCTTTGTTTGTTTTTCTCTTCGACCACTTTCTCGTCTAGTTCTCCCATGCCAACAATCTCTCGGAAACTTCTTTATGGTGTGTGTGCGGATGTCGGGATAGTTTCTTTTTCTCTTCGACCACATTCTCGTCTAGTTCTCCCATGCCAAAAATCTCTCGGAAACTTGTATATGGTGTGTGCGCCGAGGTCGAGTTTGTTTGTTTTTCTCTTCGACCACATTCTCGTCTAGTTCTCCCATCCCCACAATCTCTCGGGAACGTCTTTATGGTGTGCGCGCGAATGTTGAGTTTGTTAGTTTTTCTCTTCGACCACATTCTCGTCTAGTTCTCCCATGCCAACAATCTTTCGGAAACTTCTTTATGGTGTGTCCGCGAATGTCGAGGTCTCGGTTTTGGCGTCCCTTTTTGTTTTCTTCGTTTGCCACACCATATTATTTAGTAACTTTGTCATGTGATTATTTTCAATTCTCTTTTGGTTATATCTTTTGTTATTTTCCTCTTCAATCATTGTCACTATGATTATATCTTGGGCGCACCCTTTTAATCGTGCAAGTACATGCTCCTGTATGATCCCTCTATCCTCCCCCCTCTCAGTGTATGTTCCCCAAGCATTTGTGTTTGATCAAATCTCGTGTCTATTTTCCTGAAATTTGGAGTGTTTTCCTCTGAGTTTTTCTCGGTCCCTGAGCTTGTTTTTCTCTTCGACCACTTTCTCTCCGGGTCTCACAAAGATGCAAAAGTCTCGATATTCGTAACATGGGGGTGTCACCGAGTTCTCGGGGCCTCGAGCTTTGCGCCTTCTCCCATCTTCGAGCTTTCCGGGTGGAGTCGAGGTCTCGGTGTAGTATTGTGTCTGTGCCATGTGATTAATGTCATTTCTCTCCTTGTGAGTTTTAATTGGTTGCCTTTCCAAAGTTGGGTTTTTCGGAATATTCTGTGCTAGGTTATTTATGTCGCCAGTGCATGTTCGAATGGTATTGCATGTCCCTCCTGCATGAATTTTTTCCAAGTGTCGGAGTTTCTTGCGAAACTACGTTCCCGGCATTTTGAAGGAGCTGGGCTCGTGGTCTCCCCTGGTCTCTTTCCCTCTATCTCTCTCTGGATGAAATCTAGTTCTTGTTTTCGTGGCGTATAGGTCGCCCCGGTGGATATCATTGTGCGGGATGCGGTCGGAATTATTGCTCGTGTTGGCCGGTAGGTCTGTGCCCGCGTTGTCCATCATCCCGCTTCTCTCGGTGCAATTTTGTGGTTGTCTCGCATAGTTTCATCTTTTATATGCGAAGGGAATGCTCGGTATAGCCCCAATATTGATGATATATTGCATGGGATGGTGGGTTGTAATTCCCAAGAGGAATAATAGTTCTGGAATATACGCGGGATTAAATTTTGGTTATGGTGAAACGAATGTTCGAATGTTGCTCGGTTCATTGTCGGTGATGGTTGGCGGGCCTTCAAATTGGTTTTTTCACGGACATTAACTTTTTATTGTCGTTAGATTGCATGTAAAAGTTTTAGATTAATCCCCGTGAGCATTTCCTTGAGATGTGAAGATTTTTGTTCATGTTATTTTCACGCGCTTTGTTTGTTTTTCTCTTCGACCACTTTCTCGTCTAGTTCTCCCATGCCAACAATCTCTCGGAAACTTCTTTATGGTGTGTGCGCGAATGTCGGGATAGTTTCTTTTTCTCTTCGACCACATTCTCGTCTAGTTCTCCCGTGCCAACAATCTCTCGGAAACTTGTATATGGTGTGTGCGCCGAGGTCGAGTTTGTTTGTTTTTCTCTTCGACCACATTCTCGTCTAGTTCTCCCATCCCCACGATCTCTTGGGAACGTCTTTATGGTGTGCGCGCGAATGTTGAGTTTGTTAGTTTTTCTCTTGGACCACATTCTCGTCTAGTTCTCCCATGCCAACAATCTTTCGGAAACTTCTTTATGGTGTGTCCGCGAATGTCGAGGTCTCGGTTTTGGCGTCCCTTTTTGTTTTCTTCGTTTGCCACACCATATTATTTAGTAACTTTGTCATGTGATTATTTTCAATTCTCTTTTGGTTATATCTTTTGTTATTTTCCTCTTCAATCATTGTCACTATGATTATATCTTGGGTGCACCCTTTTAATCGTGCAAGTACATGCTCCTGTATGATCCCTCTATCCTCCCCCCTCTCAGTGTATGTTCCCCAAGCGTTTGTGTTTGATCAAATCTCGTGTCTATTTTCCTGAAATTTGGAGTGTTTTCCTCTGAGTTTTTCTCGGTCCCTGAGCTTGTTTTTCTCTTCGACCACTTTCTCTCCGGGTCTCACAAAGATGCAAAAGTCTCGATATTCGTAACATGGGGGTGTCACCGAGTTCTCGGGGCCTCGAGCTTTGCGCCTTCTCCCATCTTAGAGCTTTCCTGGTGGAGTCGAGGTCTCGGTGTAGTATTGTGTCTGTGCCATGTGATTAATGTCATTTCTCTCCTTGTGAGTTTTAATTGGTTGCCTTTCCAAAGTTGGGTTTTTCGGAATATTCTGTGCTAGGTTATTTATGTCGCCAGTGCATGTTCGAATGGTATTGCATGTCCCTCCTGCATGAATTCTTTCCAAGTGTCGGAGTTTCTTCCGAAACTACGTTCCCGGCATTTTGAAGGAGCTGGGCTCGTGGTCTCCCCTGGTCTCTATCCCTCTCTCTCTCTCTCTGGATGAAATCTAGTTCTTGTTTTCGTGGCGTATAGGTCGCCCCGGTGGATATCATTGTGCGGGATGAGGTCGGAATTATTGCTCGTGTTGGCCGGTAGGTCTGTGCCCGCGTTGTCCATCATCCCGCTTCTCTCGGTGCAATTTTGTGGTTGTCTCGCATAGTTTCATCTTTTATATGCGAAGGGAATGCTCTGTATAGCCCCAATATTGATGATATATTGCATGGGATGGTGGGTTGTAATTCCCAAGAGGAATAATAGTTCTGGAATATACGCGGGATTAAATTGCGGTTATGGTGAAACGAATGTTCGAATGTTGCTCGGTTCATTGTCGGTGATGGTTGGTGGGCCTTCAAATTGGTTTTTTCACGGATATTTACTTTTTATTGTCGTTAGATTGCATGTAAAAGTATTAGATTAATCCCCGTGGGCATTTCCTTGAGATGTGAAGATTTTTGTTCATGTTATTTTCACGCGCTTTGTTTGTTTTTCTCTTCGACCACTTTCTCGTCTAGTTCTCCCATGCCAACAATCTCTCGGAAACTTCTTTATGGTGTGTGCGCGGATGTCGGTATAGTTTGTTTTTCTCTTCGACCACATTCTCGTCTAGTTCTCCCATGACAGCTATCTCTCGGAAACTTCCTTATGGTGTGTGCGCGTATGTCGAGTTTGTTTCTTTTTCTCTTCGACCACATTCTCGTCTAGTTCTCCCATCTCAATAATCTCTCGAAAACTTCTTTATGGTGTGTTGGGAATGTCGAGGTCTCGTTTTTGTCGTCCCTTTTTGTTTTCCTCGTTTGCCACCCCATATCATTTAGTAACTTTGTCATGTCATTATTTTCAATCCTCTTTTGTTTTTTTTTTTTTTAATATTTCTCCCGTGAACCTTTGTATCTATGATTATATCTTTGCTCCACACTGTATATCGTGCAATAAGATGCTCGTGTATGATCCCTCTTCCCCCTCCCTCTCTTGGTGTATGTTTCCCCCAAGTGTTTTGATCTTCTTTGTCTAGTATCTCGACATGTTGAATTATCTAGACCTGCTGTCTCTGTGGAATCATGTCTCTCTCATTATCTTGGATTCTATTCTAGTTATTGTTTACCTTCCATTTTAGGACAAACTTCTTTCTTTGATTTGGTAAGCTTTCATGTTAAAGTGTATTGGTTTTGGTTGACAAGTCGAGTGCTAATGTTGTCCTTCATAGTGATAGACAAGTTTCGATGGGATGGTTTTCAGCCACAGGTTATTCTTTAATGCAGAAGTAATGCATTGTTATAGTATTTTTCAAATGTATCTCGTTCTAGCTCTCCTCGTATTTATCCAAATGGATAATAATTCCAGTGCTTGTGAGATTTTTTTGGATATTATTTTTGTGCCCTATATGAATAATATTTTCTCCGCGACTTATTCCGCGTCCTTATTTGTGTGCGGTTTTGTTGCAAATTGATTATTTTCCTTTTAAGTTGTTTGATGGATGTGATTATTCGTGGGATTTTTTTGTCCTTATGTTTAATTGCGGTCGGCTTTTTGATTTTTCACTGTGGCTTGTGCTTGGCGATATGGTACATTTGTTTGAACCGGAATGATTAATTGATACGTGATGATTCGTGCCAGTGTTCCTTTTCGTGGGTTCTTTTGTTTATTTTGTGCTGGTGTTTTCAATGTCTGGGTCTTCTGTTTTTGTGCTTGTGTTGCATTTTCTTCTTTGGTGTATGGGCTGTAATTGATGCTCGCATGCGTGGTGATTGGGCATGTACTTTTCTTTCTATTTTCTCGGTGGTACGGGGGAGGGGCGACCTCGAGAAGATGAATGCCAAAATTTCGAGAGATTTGTCTTTCGTGGTGTGATATATTAACTTCGGGGTTGCGGTCTGGCTCATCAATGTAGCATGCTTATGTGGTCATATTATATGGGATTTTTATGTTTGCCGAAAATATCTTGGTGTTGGGCAGTGACATCTTTTGTTCAAGGTTGGCTCGTTTTCTTACTCTTCTATTCATTATGCGGGTTGCCATCGTCCCAGGGCGTGCTTTGCAAGATCTCTGGTGATTGTTCT
>JAREIK010001372.1:40000-42500 GCA_029783825.1 Sapria himalayana
ACTTGTGCTCCTTATAAAAAACAATATACATTTCAGTTTTGATTTTCCTGATTAAAAATTCTGCACACGTTGCTTTAGCTTCATGAAGCCGCCTATTTCTTTCCTTCCATATGTGATAAATAACAGCCGCAAAAGTAGCCTTTCTTAGATCATTTTCCACCGTGCCTGCCTTGTGATGTTTCTTTAACACTTCCAGCCCCGCTTGAATTGAATATATTTCCCCTTCGATCCTAGCCCAAGATTGGGCTTCTTTTAAAATGTATCTTGAGAAACGACAATTAAAAAACAGGTGATTTAAAGATTCTGCAGCGTTGCAGAATTCACAGCTGCTATTTGGGGGGTTGAATGCTATATCCTTTGTCCACAGCTTTCCTTGATTAATTATCCAGAGGTTAACCGCATGCTTAGGCACATGTGTTTTTGGCCATATAGAATTAATCCACTCCGCTTTTTTTCTGGATTCAGAACCAGCAAGAAAGTGGTATGCATTGAATACGATTCTGCCATCTTCGCCCCATTTATTTAATAGGGATTCAGCAACTTCTTTTGAGCCAGCTTTGAGGACTAAGGCATCTCTTACCGATATCAAATTTTTCATAAAAGGAGTATCATATTTAGAACATTGGAAATTCCAGATATCAGAGGAATTTAAGTAGATATGATGGATCCATTTGATCCATAAAGCATCTTCCTTAGAGTTGATTCTCCATAGCGTTTTGATGAAAAAAGCTTTGTTCCAAATAGAAAGGTTAAGGAGGCCTAATCCTCCAAGATTAATAGGGAGGCATACTTTGGTCCAAGAGACCTTAGGTCTATATCTACCTTGTGTTCGAGCACCCCAGAGGAATCTTCTGCATGCTCCTTCGATCGATTTAATAATAAAAGAAGGAAGTAAGAAGACCGAAAACCAATAGCCTTCGATCCCTTGAACAACCGTGCGAAGGAGCTCTAGCCTCCCTGCAATTGAGAGCAATTTACCAGCCCACTGGTGAATTGCAGAATTAATTTTTGCAAGGAGAACCGAGAATTGAGACGATATTAGGCGGCTTGATGAAAGGGGAACTCCCAAAAACACAAACGGTAGGGAGCCTTCAAGAAAGCCTGATGAATCCAGAATCTCTCTCTTGAGATTTTCTTTTACTCCTCCAAAGAAGATGTTCGATTTGGAGGAGTTAACTCTCAAACCTGAGACGTCCGAAAATTTTTGCAATGTTTCCAGAACAGCGAACATAGAATGCTTATCTCCCTTAGAGAAGATAATCAAGTCGTCAGCATATATTAGATGGGTTATCTTTAACGCAGCACAACCAGGATGATATGAGAACTCCATGGAAGCGAATTGTCTAGATAAATATTCCATGCATAGGGTGAATAAGTAGGGCGAAATTGGGTCTCCTTGCCTAAGTCCTCTTTGGCCCTTAAAATATCCATGTAGCTGTCCATTAATTGCTATGGAATAGGTGGTGGAACTAATACACTCGTATATAATCTGGATAAATTGTGTAGGAAAGTTAAGACCAACCAGAATTTCTACAAGAAAGTTCCAATCTACAGTATCAAAAGCTTTTTGAATGTCAATTTTAAAAAAACAACGCGGGGAAATTCTTTTCCTAGCATATCTCCTTATCAATCCTTGAGCGAGGAGAAAGTTATCTGATATTAGACGCCCTTTAATGAAAGCACCTTGCTCAGGGCTTATAATGGTACCCATTACCAATTTTAGGCGCGACGCGATTAGCTTAGAGATAACTTTGTAGATAACATTACAGCAGATTGAGAGCTCTTTCGAGATTCTATGGGTGGTGGTGCATGGCCGTTCTTAGTTGGTGGAGCGATTTGTCTGGTTAATTTCGTTAACGAACGAGACCTCAGCCTGCTAACTAGCTACGCAGAGCTTGTTCTTTGTGGGCAGCTTCTTAGAGGGACTATGGCCTTTTCGGCCATGGAAGTTTGAGGCAATAACAGGTCTGTGATGCCCTTAGATGTCCTGGGCTGCACGCGTGCTACAATGATGTATTCAATGAGTGTCTCACCTTGGCCGACAGGCCCTGGCAATCTTTGAAAGTTCATCGTGATCGGGATAGATCGCTGCAATGGTGATCTTCAACGAGGAATTCCTAGTAAGCGTGAGTCATTAGCTCGCGTTGACTGCGTCCCTGCCCTTTGTACACACCGCCCGTCGCTCCTACCGATTGAATGGTCCGGTGAAGTTTTTGGATTGTGGCACCGTGGGCTGCTTGTCTCCCGCTGTGTCGTGAGAAGTTCATTGAACCTTATCATTTAGAGGAAGGAGAAGTCGTAACAAGGTTTTCGTAGGTGAACCTGCGGAAGGATCATTGCTGTAGGTCATGAGGGCGTGGTGACTTGTGGAACTGTCGTTCTTCGGGACCTTTGCCGTGTCGGATTTTCCGTCTCATCCCCGTGGCGAGGTCGTGGTGCGCGTCCCATTTTGTTCTCGGTCGGCGTCGGAATGGGCTGCCAGCCCCTCGCGGCGTGGGCT
>JAREIK010001372.1:47500-52500 GCA_029783825.1 Sapria himalayana
TCCCATCCAAGAGCTGCAAATGTCTCGATATTCAATATGCGGGGGGTCAGCGGGTTCACGGGGCCTCGAGTTTTGCGTCCTCCCATCTTCGAGCTTTCCAGGCGGAGTCGAGGGCTCGACGTAGTATTGTGCGTGTGCGATGTGATTACCGTCACTGCTCCCGGTGTGAGTTTTCAATGTCTGCCTTTCCGAAGCTGGGTTTTTCGGAATATTTGGTGCTAGGTTATTTAAGTCGCCAGTGCATGTTCGAATGGTATTGCATGTCCCTCCTGCATGAATTTTTTCCAAGTGTCGGAGTTTCTTGCGAAACTACGTTCCCGGCATTTTGAAGGAGCTGGGCTCGTGGTCTCCCCTGGTCTCTTTCCCTCTATCTCTCTCTGGATGAAATCTAGTTCTTGTTTTCGTGGCGTATAGGTCGCCCCGGTGGATATCATTGTGCGGGATGCGGTCGGAATTATTGCTCGTGTTGGCCGGTAGGTCTGTGCCCGCGTTGTCCATCATCCCGCTTCTCTCGGTGCAATTTTGTGGTTGTCTCGCATAGTTTCATCTTTTATATGCGAAGGGAATGCTCGGTATAGCCCCAATATTGATGATATATTGCATGGGATGGTGGGTTGTAATTCCCAAGAGGAATAATAGTTCTGGAATATACGTGGGATTAAATTTTGGTTATGGTGAAACGAATGTTCGAATGTTGCTCGGTTCATTGTCGGTGATGGTTGGCGGGCCTTCAAATTGGTTTTTTCACGGACATTAACTTTTTATTGTCGTTAGATTGCATGTAAAAGTTTTAGATTAATCCCCGTGAGCATTTCCTTGAGATGTGAAGATTTTTGTTCATGTTATTTTCACGCGCTTTGTTTGTTTTTCTCTTCGACCACTTTCTCGTCTAGTTCTCCCATGCCAACAATCTCTCGGAAACTTCTTTATGGTGTGTGCGCGAATGTCGGGATAGTTTCTTTTTCTCTTCGACCACATTCTCGTCTAGTTCTCCCATCCCCACAATCTCTCGGGAACGTCTTTATGGTGTGCGCGCGAGTTTTGAGTTTGTTAGTTTTTCTCTTCGACCACATTCTCGTCTAGTTCTCCCATGCCAACAATCTTTCGGAAACTTCTTTATGGTGTGTCCGCGAATGTCGAGGTCTCGGTTTTGGCGTCCCTTTTTGTTTTCTTCGTTTGCCACACCATATTATTTAGTAACTTTGTCATGTGATTATTTTCAATTCTCTTTTGGTTATATCTTTTGTTATTTTCCTCTTCAATCATTGTCACTATGATTATATCTTGGGCGCACCCTTTTAATCGTGCAAGTACATGCTCCTGTATGATCCCTCTATCCTCCCCCCTCTCAGTGTATGTTCCCCAAGCATTTGTGTTTGATCAAATCTCGTGTCTATTTTCCTGAAATTTGGAGTGTTTTCCTCTGAGTTTTTCTCGGTCCCTGAGCTTGTTTTTCTCTTCGACCACTTTCTCTCCGGGTCTCACAAAGATGCAAAAGTCTCGATATTCGTAACATGGGGGTGTCACCGAGTTCTCGGGGCCTCGAGCTTTGCGCCTTCTCCCATCTTAGAGCTTTCCTGGTGTAGTCGAGGTCTCGGTGTAGTATTGTGTCTGTGCCATGTGATTATTGTCATTTCTCTCCTTGTGAGTCTTAATTGGTTGCCTTTCCAAAGTTGGGTTTTTCGGAATATTCTGTGCTAGGTTATTTATGTCGCCAGTGCATGTTCGAATGGTATTGCATCTCCCTCCTGCATGAATTTTTTCCAAGTGTCGGAGTTTCTTCCGAAACTACGTTCCCGGCATTTTGAAGGAGCTGGGCTCGTGGTCTCCCCTGGTCTCTATCCCTCTCTCTCTCTCTCTGGATGAAATCTAGTTCTTGTTTTCGTGGCGTATAGGTCGCCCCGGTGGATATCATTGTGCAGGATGCGGTCGGATTTATTGCTCGTGTTGGCCGGTAGGTCTGTGCCCGCGTTGTCCATCATCCTGCTTCTCTCGGTGCAATTTTGTGGTTGTCTCGCATAGTTTGATCTTTTATATGCGAAGGGAATGCTCGGTATAGCCCCAATATTGATGATATATTGCATGGGATGGTGGGTTGTAATTCCCAAGAGGAATAATAGTTCTGGAATATACGCGGGATTAAATTTTGGTTATGGTGAAACGAATGTTCGAATGTTGCTCGGTTCATTGTCGGTGATGGTTGGCGGGCCTTCAAATTGGTTTTTTCACGGACATTAACTTTTTATTGTCGTTAGATTGCATGTAAAAGTTTTAGATTAATCCCCGTGAGCATTTCCTTGAGATGTGAAGATTTTTGTTCATGTTATTTTCACGCGCTTTGTTTGTTTTTCTCTTCGACCACTTTCTCGTCTAGTTCTCCCATGCCAACAATCTCTCGGAAACTTCTTTATGGTGTGTGCGCGGATGTCGGGATAGTTTCTTTTTCTCTTCGACCACATTCTCGTCTAGTTCTCCCATGCCAAAAATCTCTCGGAAACTTGTATATGGTGTGTGCGCCGAGGTCGAGTTTGTTTGTTTTTCTCTTCGACCACATTCTCGTCTAGTTCTCCCATCCCCACAATCTCTCGGGAACGTCTTTATGGTGTGCGCGCGAATGTTGATTTTGTTAGTTTTTCTCTTCGACCACATTCTCGTCTAGTTCTCCCATGCCAACAATCTTTCGGAAACTTCTTTATGGTGTGTCCGCGAATGTCGAGGTCTCGGTTTTGGCGTCCCTTTTTGTTTTCTTCGTTTGCCACACCATATTATTTAGTAACTTTGTCATGTGATTATTTTCAATTCTCTTTTGGTTATATCTTTTGTTATTTTCCTCTTCAATCATTGTCACTATGATTATATCTTGGGTGCACCCTTTTAATCGTGCAAGTACATGCTCCTGTATGATCCCTCTATCCTCCCCCCTCTCAGTGTATGTTCCCCAAGCGTTTGTGTTTGATCAAATCTCGTGTCTATTTTCCTGAAATTTGGAGTGTTTTCCTCTGAGTTTTTCTTGGTCCCTGAGCTTGTTTTTCTCTTCGACCACTTTCTCTCCGGGTCTCACAAAGATGCAAAAGTCTCGATATTCGTAACATGGGGGTGTCACCGAGTTCTCGGGGCCTCGAGCTTTGCGCCTTCTCCCATCCTAGAGCTTTCCTGGTGTAGTCGAGGTCTCGGTGTAGTATTGTGTCTGTGCCATGTGATTAATGTCATTTCTCTCCTTGTGAGTTTTAATTGGTTGCCTTTCCAAAGTTGGGTTTTTCGGAATATTCTGTGCTAGGTTATTTATGTCGCCAGTGCATGTTCGAATGGTATTGCATGTCCCTCCTGCATGAATTCTTTCCAAGTGTCGGAGTTTCTTCCGAAACTACGTTCCCGGCATTTTGAAGGAGCTGGGCTCGTGGTCTCCCCTGGTCTCTATCCCTCTCTCTCTCTCTCTGGATGAAATCTAGTTCTTGTTTTCGTGGCGTATAGGTCGCCCCGGTGGATATCATTGTGCAGGATGCGGTCGGAATTATTGCTCGTGTTGGCCGGTAGGTCTGTGCCCGCCCGCGTTGTCCATCATCCCGCTTCTCTCGGTGCAATTTTGTGGTTGTCTCGCATAGTTTCATCTTTTATATGCGAAGGGAATGCTCGGTATAGCCCCAATATTGATGATATATTGCATGGGATGGTGGGTTGTAATTCCCAAGAGGAATAATAGTTCTGGAATATACGCGGGATTAAATTTTGGTTATGGTGAAACGAATGTTCGAATGTTGCTCGGTTCATTGTCGGTGATGGTTGGCGGGCCTTCAAATTGGTTTTTTCACGGACATTAACTTTTTATTGTCGTTAGATTGCATGTAAAAGTTTTAGATTAATCCCCGTGAGCATTTCCTTGAGATGTGAAGATTTTTGTTCATGTTATTTTCACGCGCTTTGTTTGTTTTTCTCTTCGACCACTTTCTCGTCTAGTTCTCCCATGCCAACAATCTCTCGGAACCTTCTTTATGGTGTGTGCGCGAATGTCGGGATAGTTTCTTTTTCTCTTCGACCACATTCTCGTCTAGTTCTCGCATGCCAACAATCTCTCGGAAACTTGTATATGGTGTGTCCGCCGAGGTCGAGTTTGTTTGTTTTTCTCTTCGACCACATTCTCGTCTAGTTCTCCCATCCCCACAATCTCTCGGGAACGTCTTTATGGTGTGCGCGCGAATTTTGAGTTTGTTAGTTTTTCTCTTCGACCACATTCTCGTCTAGTTCTCCCATCTTAATAATCTCTCGAAAACTTCTTTATGGTGTGTTGGGAATGTCGAGGTCTCGTTTTTGTCGTCCCTTTTTGTTTTCGTCGTTTGCCTCCCCATATCATTTAGTAACTTTGTCATGTCATTATTTTCAATCCTCTTTTGGTTTTTTTTTTTTTAATATTTCTCCCTTGAACCTTTGTATCTTTGATTATATCTTTGCTCCACACTGTTGATCGTGCAATAACATGCTCGTGTATGATCCCTCTTCCCCCTCCCTCTCTCGGTGTATGTTTCCCCCAAGTGTTTTGATCTTCTTTGTCTAGTATCTCGACATGTTGAATTATCTAGACCTGCTGCCTCTGTGGAATCATGTCTCTCTCATTATCTTGGATTCTATTCTAGTTATTGTTTACCTTCCATTTTAGGACAAACTTCTTTCTTTGATTTGGTAAGCTTTCATGTTAAAGTGTATTGGTTTTGGTTGACAAGTCGAGTGCTAATGTTGTCCTTCATAGTGATAGACAAGTTTCGATGGGATGGTTTTCAGCCACAGGTTATTCTTTAATGCCGAAGTAATGCATTGTTATAGTATTTTTCAAATGTATCTCGTTCTAGCTCTCCTCGTATTTATCCAAATGGATAATAATTCCAGTGCTTGTGAGATTTTTTTGGATATTATTTTTGTGCCCTATATGAATAATATTTTCTCCCCGACTTATTCCGCGTCCTTATTTGTGTGCGGTTTTGTTGCAAATTGATTATTTTCCTTTTAAG
>JAREIK010001372.1:55000-62500 GCA_029783825.1 Sapria himalayana
CCTTCATGATATCGGCGGTTCCTTTCTTTCCAAATATGATAAACCACAGCTGCAAATGTAGCTTTTTTAAAGTTATTCTGCACTGATTTGGATTTGTACAGCTTCCCCATAATATCAAGCCCCATATGAATAGAGAAAATCTCTCCATTTATCTTAGCCCACGACTGAGCTTCCTCCAAAATATACCTGGAAAACACACAGCTGAAAAAGAGGTGGTTAAAAGATTCTTTTGAGCTGCAGAATTCGCAGCAAAAAGTGGGAGGAGGAGTAAAGAATGTATCTTTTGTCCAGAATCTGCCCATGATAGCTATCCAGAGATTTACTGCATGCTTGGGGATTCTATTTTTAAACCATATAAAATCAGGCCATTCTTTATGTTCCATGGAACGGAAGTCAGTGAGGAAAAGGTATGCACAATGAATGATTCTGCCTCCATCAGCCCATAATTTAAGCAATGTAATGGCAGCATCAATGGAACCGGCTTTGTTGACCAAGGAGTTTCTGACTGAGATTAAACTCTTCCAGAATGGCGCGTCTCCTTTTGAAGGCCGAATGGTCCAAAGATTTCCGCTCTTTATGTATACGTGGTGGATCCACTTGATCCAAAGAGAAGCTTTATCATTCATTATTCTCCAAAGGGTTTTAATAAAAAAGGCTTTGTTCCAAGTAAACAGATTAATTAATCCAAGACCTCCCATTTGCGTTGGAAGGCAAACGTTTTCCCATGAGGCTTTAGGTCTGTAATTTCCTTGAGGCTGCGCACCCCATAGAAATCTTCTACATACGCTTTCTATTGATTTAATGATATAAGAGGGAAGGAGGAAGACCGAAAACCAATAGCCTTCTATGCCTTGAACAACTGTACGGAGGAGTTCAAGCCTGCCAGCAATAGATAACAGCTTCCCAGCCCATTGATGGATGGCTGAAGTTATTTTTGCGAGCAGGACTGAGAACTGTGAAGATATGAGTCGGCTGGACGAAAGTGGAACACCCAAGAAAGTAAAAGGGAGGGATCCCTCCATGAATCCAGATGATTCAATAATCTTTCTTTTAACGATGTCATTTACTCCTCCAAAGAAGATATTCGATTTGGAGGAGTTAACGTTTAAGCCCGAAACCAAGGCAAACTCTTGAAGAGTGTGCAGAATAATGGAAGTGGAAGGCACATCTCCTTTACAGAAAACAATTAAGTCGTCTGCATACATCAAGTGGGTGATTTTAAGCGAGGAACATCCAGGGTGATAAGAAAAATGTTCTAGGGAAGCAAATTGCCTAGACAAATATTCCATGCATAAGGCGAATAAATAAGGAGAGATGGGATCTCCCTGCCTTAAGCCTCTTTGACCATTAAAAAAACCGTGCAGCTGACCATTAATTGCAACTGAATAGGAAGTGGTGCTCACACACTCATTAATTGTCTGAATGAAGTCTTTAGGGAAATTAAGACTGGATAGGACTTCAGTGAGGAAGCTCCACTCCACTGTATCGAATGCCTTTTGGATGTCAATTTTGAAAAAACAACGAGGGGAGATTCTCCTTCGGGCATATCTTCTTATAAGCCCTTGGGCAAGCAAAAAGTTATCAGAAATAAGGCGCCCTTTTATATAGGCTCCCTGAGCAGGATTAATAATCAAATCCATAACCCGGCTGAGACGTCCTGCTATCAACTTGGAGATGATTTTATAGATGACATTGCAGCAGGAAATCGGTCGAAAATCTTTAACAGTTGATGCATGGGAAGATTTTGGGATAAGGGAGATATATGCATGATTGATTTGCCTCAACAATCTTTTAGATCGAAAGAAACTCCTGATTGCACTTATAATATCTCGCCCAATGTGGTGCCAAGAAACTTTAAAGAATTCGGCAGTATATCCATCCGGGCCAGGGGACTTTGCAGTTCCCATAGAGAACACTGCTTTTTTAATCTCATCTGAAGAGAAAGAGAGGTTCAGCAGTGCGTGATCCTCCTCTTTTAATTTAGGCCCATTATCCATGATACTAGGATCTATATGATTTCTCCGCGTTGACTTGCCTAGCAGGTCCTTGAAATAAGAAACAAATGTATCGGCAACATCACTTTTAGAAGTTGTGTAGGAACCATTATCTTTAACTATCGTGATGATTTTATTCCTCTGCAATCTAGAGTTGGTTAGAGCGTAGAAGAATTTAGTGCATTTATCACTCTCCTTTAGGTATTTAATTTTGGCCTTCTGCCTAAGGAATGAGAGTTCACACTCCTCCAGTTTCCTCAGTTTGATTTTCTCTAGAATTTCCAAGTCCTTGAGGTCTGGCCGAGGACCCATGTACATCTCTTCCTGAACAGCCTTTAAGGATTCTCTGGCCCTGATAACTCTTGTAGAAATGTGACTGAAGTGCCTATCATTTAACTTCCTGAGAGGATCTTTCAAAGACTTTAGTTTAACCACTATTTGAAACATGATTGAGCCAGTTATTTTAGCTTCCCATGTATTTTGAAGGACCGAAATGAAATCCTCGTGTGTAGACCACATATTACAGAACTTGAAAGGAATAAGTCTTCCTTTATCAGAATGTTCAGTAGAGAGTAGAACCAGGCAGTGATCAGAATATGTCCCTGGAACTAGAAACTTAGCATGACTGTCAAGTTGAAGGCCTGACCATGCATTGTTAGCCATCGCCCTATCCAATTTGCTTGAAATTCTTCCGTTTGTCCATGTAAAGAAATTCCCGGAAGAGGGGAGATCCTCCATGCCTATACGAGATAGGCAATTAAGCGCGTCCTGGCATTCGTAATTGGTGACGAGTCTACCTCCAACTCTATCTAGACCCGAGAGGGGAGTATTAAGATCTCCTATAAGAGCCCAAGGAGATGCGTTTTTACCTTCATCCAAAAGATCAGTCCATAAGCTCCTTCTAGCAACCACCGAATGAAGTCCATATATAATAGACAATCTGAAGGGGAAATGCTTTTCCTTGTTCACCACTTGCACCGTGATGAGTTGGGCATTGCATGAGAGTATATTAATGTCTGTGGTTTGAGAATCCCACAGAATAATAATTCTGCCATATTTATAATGCGCAAAGTTATCAATAACACTGAGTTTCTTGAATTTCGTACGCATGAGCCAAGCAAGTTTATCTCCACTTAGCTTGGCTTCAGAAATAGCAAAAATATCGATTGAATAAGCTTGAAAGAGTCTCAACACCTCTTTATGCTTGAGGGGACAACTGAACCCTCTAAGATTCCAATAGGCGATCCTCATTGGCAGAATATTAACAGGGAAGGAGTATCCAGGAGGTCAAAACGACTGAAACCATATGCCCAACCAGAAAGAAGAGTTGGGAGAAAACTCAAATAAAAAATTCCAAGACATCGATTTGATGAGACTTCCGAGATGACGTAATTATAGATAACTCTACCTAGACCATTCCAGCCTATTCCAGCATTACAAACATTTCTTTTCCAACACATATAACCAGTTCCATATCGCACACAAGCATTTATTAACAAAATCCAGATGAGTCCAAGTAGGCACATAAGATGTCCCAAGATGAATATAAAAATCACCAGACAGATTGAGGCTGAACTGGGTTTTCTGTTGCACACACTACCCTTTGACGCACACCATGCCATGCCGTGAGGTACCCATACCTCACCCCAAAAGTCCCTTAGAACTAGTACAAAGGAGGCGCAGAATGCCCTCCTTCTCCAACCACCAAAACTCCAACAAGAACACCACCGAAAGCAAAAAACAAAAGCAAAAAATACAATAATTACAAAGTTAGAGACCCCAAGCTGCAAGGGAGCCTCTAAAATCCTTTCAAGCAGGCCCATAGGGGTTGAACCCCTTTAACTCCTTGCTCCTTGCCTTGTTTCTGAGATTGAGGGAGGGCCCCTCCCTAATTGCAAAATCTTTTTTTTTACCTTTAGCTTTAACCGTTTGAAAACCTTCTGCATTCAATTCAGCAATACCCAAGGTAGTATCTACCCGGTCAGCAAGCACAGAATTTTGAATTGTTTCTTCTTCGAGTGGATAGGATCCTCTTGCACCATCGACACCTTCAGCAAGTTTACCCGAGGGAGAAGGGGAAACAGATTCGAGATTGTCTTCAATTACTCCGGGCTCTTTAAGTATAACATCAGTAGGCTTACAAGGGCTCACCAAGAGAGGTTTTTCAGCATGTACTTTAACCTTTCGACAGTCATTAGAAGAATGGCCAAATATACAACAACGATGGCAATATATAGGCAGGTTTTCATATACGACCGGTTGTTTAATGCTGGATCCATCAGGAAATTCAAGCTCAAGAGTATCAACTAGGCTATTTCCTAGGTCAATTTCAACAAGTACCCGTGCATAGGAGATTTTTGAGATGTTCATGGTGAGTTTATCCATGTGCAAAGGTCGGCCAATGCAACTTGCAGCCTTACTAAGGCCCTTAAAGTTCCAGAGATGAAGTGGAAAATCAGGCAATTTGACCCAAATGGGAATTTTTGCCATTTCCTTAAGGCCGTAATGGAAGCCTACCGGAAGAGGCTTAACATAGAGGGGTCGGCCATACACCAAGTAAGGACCAGAATTAAGTATTCGATCTCTATCAACAGTGTTCCCAAAGCGAAAAACGATCCATCCACTAGGATGTTGTATAATTTGTGGAGACAAAGACCAAAATTCCTCCATAAATTTCTTAAGTGAGAAAAGGCCTGGGCTTCTAGTAACGAAGTAACCAATCAGGCAGTTATCCCAATGATCAAGGAGTAAATCATTCTCTACGAAAATGGCTTTACCTGGTTGGGCAGGAGGGATATATTCAAGCTTAGAAGGGGATGGAAGGGCTCGGTTTCCAGCAAATAAACTGCTCCATGGAGCTTTAGATTTACCGAAAGTTCTAGAATTCTTATTGTCTTCCTTCAGGCAAGGGATGCTAACTTGGTGGTTAGCATTTGTGGAAGCTGTATGATTGCTTCCAGTTAAAAGATGGCCATCAGAAACGAGGGATTTTCTGTTAGTTTGGGGTATATCTTCTAAAGGATTATCGACAGGCACCATGTTACTACAGGCCGAGTCTTCTGGTTTATTGGAGGAGGAGGCCAAGCTACAGGACAATAGCCCCTTTTTCTCTTTTATACCCGAATCAATACAATTATCATTCGAAGTATTTGGAAACATTACCATATCACAAGAATCCTTAGAGTTAGAACTAGTAGATGTCACAGTGTTATGTTCTAAACTCAAATTTAGATTAGGTATTTTCGAATCGAGGCTTAAATCATTGTCAATTATCGGACTATCATTCGGAAAAGATGAAGAAGAGAGGTTATTAGGGTTATGTTCGTTCTTGTACACGTTCGGGGAAGGAGCTCCATTAGGGATTTCGTTAGAAAACTTACCGTAGATAATTTGTTGACGAACGCCATCATCAACCACGAGCTCCGTTGCAGAGGAGTCATTCTCCGAACAAAGAATGAGGCGCCTTCGCGATCTTGGAGCATTCTCTCGGGCGGCGTGGGCAACATCAGTAGAACCTAAGTTCTCGGCCTCCTTATCGAAAATAAGGGCATCGGGCGGTCCCATTGTATTTATAGGGGCGGGGGAAAATGGCAGAATCTGCCTAAGTGAGGAATTTACCTCCTATGTGAGCATTCAAGCTCCATTTCATGAGATTTCAAGTAGGAAAGGAGGGGATTTTGGGAGAATCGGGGAGAGAAGGCTGGACAGGGGAGAGGATGATTGATGATTGAGAGCTCTTTCGAGTGATTGAGAGCTCTTTCGAGATTCTATGGGTGGTGGTGCATGGCCGTTCTTAGTTGGTGGAGCGATTTGTCTGGTTAATTTCGTTAACGAACGAGACCTCAGCCTGCTAACTAGCTACGCAGAGCTTGTTCTTTGTGGGCAGCTTCTTAGAGGGACTATGGCCTTTTCGGCCATGGAAGTTTGAGGCAATAACAGGTCTGTGATGCCCTTAGATGTCCTGGGCTGCACGCGTGCTACAATGATGTATTCAATGAGTGTCTCACCTTGGCCGACAGGCCCTGGCAATCTTTGAAAGTTCATCGTGATCGGGATAGATCGCTGCAATGGTGATCTTCAACGAGGAATTCCTAGTAAGCGTGAGTCATTAGCTCGCGTTGACTGCGTCCCTGCCCTTTGTACACACCGCCCGTCGCTCCTACCGATTGAATGGTCCGGTGAAGTTTTTGGATCGTGGCACCGTGGGCTGCTTGTCTCCCGCTGTGTCGTGAGAAGTTCATTGAACCTTATCATTTAGAGGAAGGAGAAGTCGTAACAAGGTTTCCGTAGGTGAACCTGCGGAAGGATCATTGCTGTAGGTCATGAGGGCGTGGTGACTTGTGGAACTGTCGTTCTTCGGGACCTTTGCCGTGTCGGATTTTCCGTCTCGTCCCCGTGGCGAGGTCGTGGTGCGCGTCCCATTTTGTTCTCGGCCGGCGTCGGAATGGGCTGCCAGCCCCTCGCGGCGTGGGCTTGGATGGGGTGGCAAAGCGACGTAGATTTTGTTTTTACGGCCTCTCCGCGAGAGGCCCGTGAGCTGTACGAGCGATTAATCGTGTGACTCCCAGCAATGGATATCTTGGCTCTCGTATCGATGAAGAACGTGGTCATATCTGATACGTCGTGTGAATTACAGAATTTTGTGAATCATTGAGCTTTTGAATGCGAGTGGCACCCCTTTTCCTCGTGGAGGGGGTGCTTCTGCTTGGGTGTTTTGCATCGATCCCCCACCAATGGTCGTGGGGAGTTGGTGGCCTCCCGTGAGAGCGGCGGGCGTGCGGTTGGCTTAAATGTGGGACAAGTGCGCTCGCATGGTTCCTCGGCCAAAAAAGCAAGTGAGCTAGTGGTGGTTGCCTGATGTGCGTTGCTTTGGTTTGTTGTCGTCGGCGTGCGTGCTGTGTCGTTTTGGTGGGCGGAGAAGTCCTTCTGTGCGATTTCCTATCCTGCTAGACCCCAGGTCAGACGTGGCTACCCGCTGAGTTTAAGCATATTAATAAGCGGAGGAAAAGAAACTTACAAGCATTTCCCTAGTAACGGCGAGCGAAAGGGGAAGAGTCTACGTTTTGAATCAAAATGTCTTCGCGTGTTTTGAATTGTAGTTTGGAGAAACATTCTCGTCGATGGTTTTCGGTGCAAGTCCTTTGGAAGGGGGTGCTGGAGAGGGTGAGAGCCCCGTCGCATTGAATTTGTCATTGCATCTGAGGTGTTGTCTCTGAGTAAGGTTGTTTGGGATTGCAGCCTCAATCGGGCAGTAAATTTTGTCGAAGGCTGAATATGGGCGAGAGACCGATAGCGAACAAGTACCGTGAGGGAAAGATGAAAAGGACTCTGAAAAGAGAGTCAAAGAGTGCTTGAAATTGCTGGGGGGGAAGCGGATGGGGGCGGCTGCTTTCAAATCGTGGTCGACTGCCTAATAGCTGCGGCTATGCGGTTGTGGGCGGCGGATTGTGTTCGATGCGGGTTACGGCGGCAGCATGATCTCGAGGATATCTTATGTCTCGGGGCC
>JAREIK010001372.1:67500-70000 GCA_029783825.1 Sapria himalayana
CGAGGTCGAGTTTGTTTGTTTTTCTCTTCGACCACATTCTCGTCTAGTTCTCCCATCCCCACAATCTCTCGGGAACGTCTTTATGGTGTGCGCGCGAATGTTGAGTTTGTTTCTTTTTCTCTTCGACCACATTCTCGTCTAGTTCTCCCGTGCCAACAATCCCTCGGAAACTTGTATATGGTGTGTGCGCCGAGGTCGTGTTTGTTTGTTTTTCTCTTCGACCACATTCTCTTCTAGTTCTCCCATCCCCACAATCTCTCGGGAACGTCTTTATGGTGTGCGCGCGAATTTTGAGTTTGTTAGTTTTTCTCTTCGACCACATTCTCGTCTAGTTCTCCCATGCCAACAATCTTTCGGAAACTTCTTTATGGTGTGTCCGCGAATGTCGAGGTCTCGGTTTTGGCCTCCCTTTTTGTTTTCTTCGTTTGCCACACCATATTATTTAGTAACTTTGTCATGTGATTATTTTCAATTCTCTTTTGGTTATATCTTTTATTATTTTCCTCTTCAATCATTATCACTATGATTATATCTTGGGTGCACCCTTTTAATCGTGCAAGTACATGCTCCTGTATGATCCCTCTATCCTCCCCCCTCTCAGTGTATGTTCCCCAAGCATTTGTGTTTGATCAAATCTCGTGTCTATTTTCCTGAAATTTGGAGTGTTTTCCTCTGAGTTTTTCTCGGTCCCTGAGCTTGTTTTTCTCTTCGACCACTTTCTCTCTTGGTCCTCACAAAGATGCAAAAGTCTCGATATTCGTTACATGGGGGTGTCAGCGAGTTCTCGGGGCCTCGAGCTTTGCGCCTTCTCCCATCTTAGAGCTTTCCTGGTGGAGTCGAGGTCTCGGTGTAGTATTGTGTCTGTGCCATGTGATTAATGTTATTTCTCTCCTTGTGAGTTTTAATTGGATGCCTTTCCAAAGTTGGGTTTTTCGGAATATTCTGTGCTAGGTTATTTATGTCGCCAGTGCATGTTCGAATGGTATTGCATGTCCCTCCTGCATGAATTCTTTCCAAGTGTCGGAGTTTCTTCCGAAACTACGTTCCCGGCATTTTGAAGGAGCTGGGCTCGTGGTCTCCCCTGGTCTCAATCCCTCTCTCTCTCTGGATGAAATCTAGTTCTTGTTTTCGTGGCGTATAGGTCGCCCCGGTGGATATCATTGTGCAGGATGCGGTCGGAATTATTGCTCGTGTTGGCCGGTAGGTCTGTGCCCGCGTTGTCCATCATCCTGCTTCTCTCGGTGCAATTTTGTGGTTGTCTCGCATAGTTTGATCTTTTATATGCGAAGGGAATGCTCTGTATAGCCCCAATATTGATGATATATTGCATGGGATGGTGGGTTGTAATTCCCAAGAGGAATAATAGTTCTGGAATATACGCGGGATTAAATTGCGGTTATGGTGAAACGAATGTTCGAATGTTGCTCGGTTCATTGTCGGTGATGGTTGGTGCGCCTTCAAATTGGTTTTTTCAAGGACATTAACTTTTTATTGTCGTTAGATTGCATGTAAAAGTATTAGATTAATCCCCGTGGGCATTTCCTTGAGATGTGAAGATTTTTGTTCATGTTATTTTCACGCGCTTTGTTTGTTTTTCTCTTCGACCACTTTCTCGTCTAGTTCTCCCATGCCAACAATCTCTCGGAACCTTCTTTATGGTGTGTGCGCGAATGTCGGGATAGTTTCTTTTTCTCTTCGACCACATTCTCGTCTAGTTCTCCCATCCCCACAATCTCTCGGAAACTTGTATATGGTGTGTCCGCCGAGGTCGAGTTTGTTTGTTTTTCTCTTCGACCACATTCTCGTCTAGTTCTCCCATCCCCACAATCTCTCGGGAACGTCTTTATGGTGTGCGCGCGAATTTTGAGTTTGTTAGTTTTTCTCTTCGACCACATTCTCGTCTAGTTCTCCCATCTTAATAATCTCTCGAAAACTTCTTTATGGTGTGTTGGGAATGTCGAGGTCTCGTTTTTGTCGTCCCTTTTTGTTTTCGTCGTTTGCCACCCCATATCATTTAGTAACTTTGTCATGTCATTATTTTCAATCCTCTTTTGGTTTTTTTTTTTTTAATATTTCTCCCTTGAACCTTTGTATCTTTGATTATATCTTTGCTCCACACTGTTGATCGTGCAATAACATGCTCGTGTATGATCCCTCTTCCCCCTCCCTCTCTCGGTGTATGTTTCCCCCAAGTGTTTTGATCTTCTTTGTCTAGTATCTCGACATGTTGAATTATCTAGACCTGCTGCCTCTGTGGAATCATGTCTCTCTCATTATCTTGGATTCTATTCTAGTTATTGTTTACCTTCCATTTTAGGACAAACTTCTTTCTTTGATTTGGTAAGCTTTCATGTTAAAGTGTATTGGTTTTGGTTGACAAGTCGAGTGCTAATGTTGTCCTTCATAGTGATAGACAAGTTTCGATGGGATGGTTTTCAGCCACAGGTTATTCTTTAATGCCGAAGTAATGCATTGTTATAGTATTTTTCAAATGTATCTC
>JAREIK010001372.1:75000-152500 GCA_029783825.1 Sapria himalayana
TATTTATTTGCATCTTACATTTGTATGATATTAGTATTTATTTTATTTTTGTTTATTTTTTGTTAATATTTATTTACTTATTCTATTTAATCTTTATTTAACAGTTTTATTGCATATCTAATGGTTAATTATTTTTTAAATATGATCTATTAATATTTATCTAAGTTTTTGATAATTTTATTTTATTTTATGCTTTATTAGAATTACTTGAATATTATGTTTATATTTTTCATGTATTTTTTAATATTTTCTATGATTTTATAGCTAAAATTATTTTTAGTTCTCAAAACAAAAATATTTAAGAAAAGTTATAATTTTAAAAAATAGAAGACACACACACACACACACACACATAATGATAACTATATATGTATGGTTAAAATGATAGCAATATACTTTTTTAGCTATACAATTATCTATAACAATATATATAGGTTCTAAAGTTAAAATGATATCTAACAATGACTTGGTAGTTTGATTATAGTGATTGATGTGTGCTTCCCTAGTGGCTAAAGTTAGGTTTACATCTCCACGAGCTACTATAAATCTACTGGGACAAGAAAATGTACCTTGTGGGGTACATATTATTAGCCTTGCAACCTAATTAAGCCCAAGGGTCCCATATAGTGTGTGTGTGTGTGTGTGTGTGTGTCTATACATGAACAATATCTTCAAAAACAATTATATTATTATAAATATAACTAACATTATTTTTGGATGCATACATAAAAAGTGAAAAAAAACATTAATAATTTTTATTTTGAGAAATTTTTTCTTTAAATTTGTAAAAATCAAAACTTTTTTTGTAAATATTTTTGTTGTGGTCTTAAAACACAATTCTAACATTTATTTATGTTGTCTTAATTTTTTTTATTTATATTTTGTTAATGCTTTTTTTTTTGCTTTATTCAATATGTATTTAATTATGTTTGACATAAGTAATAGTTATTTATATATTTTCTATATGCTTAATTAATATTTAATTCATTTATTATTTATGTCTTATTTATTGTTTATTTAATGTTTATTTTGTAATTTATTTTATTTATTATTTATGTATCATTAGTATAATTTATTTCATGGGTTTAACTTTTAAAGTGCTTATTTAATTTTTTAGTGATCATTTATTTACATTTAGTGAATTTTGTTTGATGATTTCTTTACATTAATTTTTATTTTTATGTTTTACAAATGTTTATTATTTGAATTTTTTTTTTACAAATAATAAATTTATGTATTTCAAATTTATTATTTATGTTTTAACAAATGTTTATTAATTGTTTTATTCTTAAAATTTTTTAAAATAACTTTGTAAAATATTTATGTTTAGGAGTTCAAAAAATTGAAAAATCAAATTTGCCCTATTATATAAGTTTTTTTTAATAAAAAGTTATGTGTGTGTGTGTGTGTGTGTGTGTGTGTAGAAATATATATGTATTACCTATAAATATAAATTCACACACACACACACACACACACACACACACATATATATATACTTATATACATACATACATACATATATATATATATATGTATATATATATATATATGTAGGCATATATACACATATATTTATAGGTATAGACGTGTGTAAGTGTAAGTGTGTGTGTATAAATAAATTTACATCTATATATATATATATATATATATATATATAAACACACAATCACACACACACACACACACACACACACACACACACCTGCACACACACACACACACACACACACACCTGCACACACACACACACACACACACACACACACCTGCACACACACACACACACACACACACACACACATATATATATATATTCATTTCTATATATATATAAACACACAATCACACACGCACACACATGCACATATATATATATATGTGTGTGTGTGTGTGTGTTTATAGATCTAGATGTGTGTGAGTGTGCCTATATATATTTATATATAAATACACATGCACACACACACACACACATGTGTGTGTGTGTGTGTGTGTGTGTACATATATATTTGAAGATCTAGATGTGTGTGTGTGTGTGTATAAATTTACGCACACACATACTTCTATATATAAACACACACACACACACACACATATATATATACACATACACACCTACACACACACATGTATATATATGTGCTATATATCACTACATGAAAAAATGCAATTAAAAATAGAAATTAAAAATGTCCAATTCTATTTATAAAATTAGGAACAGAATTGAAACAGATTAGAAATGTATGTGATATATTATGAACAAATTAGAAACATAAAAAATATTCATCGCTAATTAGTGATAGATTTTTGTATGTTTTTTTTAATTTCGTCGCTAATTGTGATGCACTGTCATTGGTGGATATGCTTGCATGATATTTAGCGAAAGAAATTTATGTATATATATTTTTTAGAAATGACATCCTTATCCTTTTCTATATTTAGCAATGGAAATTAATTTTGTCACTAGATGTGAAATGTCTTCAGATTTCATCGCTATTAGATTTTTAAAAATTGAGTGAAGGAATAATATTCCCTCATCGTTAATTTAGAAATGAGAAAAAAATTTTGTCACTAAACTACAATAATTAATTTATCGAAAAAAACTTCGAAACTCTGAAAAAAAGTTATGGTTTGTGGGTTTTTAATTTTGATTATGAGTTCGTCCAATTTGTTTATGGAAATGCTTTCCTCCAATTATTGATTGTCACATTAATCATCTATAATTGAGGTATCAAATTTTATTTTTCAAATAAACTTTTATGTATTATATATTGGAAATTGCATTTTTTATGTATTTTGTTGTTGCCTATAGTTTTTTTTTTATATATAACATTCTTATTAGGTTATCTCTTCTTGTTTAGTTGAATTCATAAATTATATATTTTAAATATTTTTAACATACTATGATTTATTAAATTTTTGGGTTACTTAATTGAGGTTTGAAATTTTTTTTAATGTTTTGTTATTTACCAATAATTTTAGCATGCTAATTAATGTATACTTAGTTTGCTTACTAGGATTTGTTTTTTTTAAACATGCCTCAATATATATATATAAACCCACAGAGTGTTAGATGTAATGCAAGGCCAAGAGAAAGGCCAAACCCACCAGGTCCTAAGCACCCCAAGGCTTTAGAAATGGGGGACGCAAAAAAATTATGATTGACATGAGCCATCCCCAAGGGAAAAAAGCAACGAAACAAAGGGGGCCCACTATAGATATACGGCTAACATACAACCTCGAAATGGCTAATAGAAAATAACAAATATAACTCTATAGATCTAAATTTCTAATGCCACCTTCGCATCACTCTGCACCGTAACCCGAATTCAAGAAGATCCAACATCATTCATTAACAATATGTGCCTGCAATACCATATCATCCTCTAATAAACACCCATTATTGATAAAAAGTATCTGGGCGTGAGTGTTCCTAATCTCTTAACCTTGGTGATTTGGACTACTATGCCGTATCAACCCCATGCTGCCGTGATACCTAACCTACAAAACAGAAAAAAACTCACACAAAAGCATTAGTAATAAGGGAAAATTAGTGTTAGTGTACCTAATCTCTTAACCCTTCAGCTTGCAGGACTATAGAATTGTCTTGATAAACTCGTCAACCCAAAAAATAACTTTGTCCACCGGGAAGTAGAAGTTTCTAAATTTGTTATCTTTATGCTCATTCTAAATCTTTCACATTTATTGAAGAGCTTTGTACCTCCTTATCCATGGTAAATCAGTCGGAATCTTCAAGTTCAAAGGTTTGTCAAGCTTCATGACTTGTTTTATCGTGTAGTACATAGTATTCATACTAGGAAAGTATTTTTGCCATACTTGCTAGGAATCCTCACATTGAAGCATAAGGTGAATACTTGTCTCCTCCTTCGGCTTGTCGCATTTAGATGTTATAGGCTGTAGCCCTTCTTAAGTATTTCATCTGTCGGGATGAATCAATTAACTAAGTGCCATCCGAAAAAAGATATTTTATTAGGAATATGCTTCCGCTGTATTTCTATGTGATCCGATGTCAACTCACCCGTAGAACAAGCCACATCATATGCCGACTCAAAGCTGAAAGGTCTACTATTAGGAAGACAAACTAGTTTGTCCACCGGACCTCTTGCGATCTTAACAATCCATTCCACTAATCTAGGTGTGAGCATTTTTTGAAGCTTCTCTAGGTCCCATCCATCATCCTTGAAAAACTTTTTGACCAGAGTTTCATGGGGGTCCCAATGCCCCTAGTGAGCTAAGTTTCTCCTCATCGACCCACTTATCATACAAAAATGATATGTCACCACTCCCAACCTTCCACGCGACATACTCCTAGTTGTGGCACTCTTTTTTTATTCCCTTCCACGTCTGCATGTCGGAGTACCTCTTCCTCATATCGGGAAAGCTCGGACCACAGTACATACCTCTCAAAAACCTATTGAGGAGGGTCTGATTGGCCTAGAACTCCCACCACAACTTTATTTAAATCACTCTCAAAATGTTTCGAAAGTTCTTGAACCCCATGCCACCTTCGGCACGTGACTTGCAAATGTTCACCCATCTCATCCACATAATGTGCCTCGGATCCAATGAACCTATAAAAACTTAGACATAAGTCTCTCAATCGCCTTGACCACCGTCAGAGTGGGTCTGACCGCCTGAATAAGATAAAGAGAGAGTGAGACAAGAATGTGCATGATCAACATGATCTTTCCTCCCTTTGGAGGTAACTTATTTGACCAATCCTCTAAACAAGAATGGAACTTCGTTGGGTTGTTATTAAAATATACACTTTTGTTATGCCCCTTAAAAGGGGACATCTCGAGTGCGTGATGGGGAAGTACTTCTCAATCCCAAGATTATTCTTGAGCTTGGCCACTCTGTCAGGTTTAATTTTTTCCTTACAGTAAAAACTACTCTTTAGAAAGTTAATGGGTCTGGCAAAAAATCCACTCATATGTATTCAGCAATTCTCTTACCTTCCTAATGGAGTTGCTCAACCCAATATTGAAGATAATGGTGTCGTCCACATAGGCTAAGTGGCGGAGTGACACTTGCTACTCGTAAGGTAACTAACTTTCGGGTACTTCTTGTAGAGCTCGTAAAGGCTCATTGAGAGGTACTTCTCCATCAGGATGAAGAAGGCTAGAGATAGTGGATCTCCCTACCGGAGCCCATGAGTTGACTATAAAAACACAATGTCTTTCCATTAATCATAACTAAGAACCAATTACGGGATACGTACCTATCGATTAAGTTGTTCCACTCTATAAGGAATCTAAATTTGGTCAATACCCTTCTCAGGTAAGACTAGTCCACCCTATCATATGCTTTCTCCATATTGAGTTTTAAAATCATGTCGTACCCCTAATTCTCCTTGGAGATCAGGTGAATCAAATCATGTGCCAGAAGAATATTATTAAAATTATTTCTCCCAGGCACAAAGCTAATCTGATTATTCATTATGAACTTATGGAGAATTATCTTAACTTGCGCAACCAGTATTTTGGATATAATCTTGTAAGAAACATTGCAAAGGTTGAGTGGTCTGTAGTCCTTCCAATATGTTGAGTTCTCCTTCTTGGGTAATAGAGAGATCATGGTGCTGCAAAATGATTTCAGTAGCTCTTCACCCTTGAAGAAAATAATGCAACCTTATCACACATCCCTCTTAAAATATGTTCTAGCAAGACTTATAGAAGAAAGAGGAAAAGCCATCTGTCCCCAAAATGTTATTATTCGACTTGATAGAAAACAATACCTTTCTCACCTTTTCTAAGGGGGGAGCCATATATAGCTCCAGCCCTTCCTCCACCAAAATAATATGAGGGATGTAGTCCACACTGTCATTCCTCACCTGGGTCGTGTTCAAGAGCCTACTGAAGAAATCAACATCCTACTATCTGATTTCACCCTCGTTGGTCGACAGATTTTCCTTGTCAATCCACATATAGTGGATATGTGACTTGGTGAATCTGTTCTTGATCAACTAGTGGAAGAACTTCATCGTCGACTTTTGCTTCCAATAGATTTCCTCTCTTAGAAGTAGATTGTCCAAATCATGCCTGACCTCGGATAATCATTCTCTGTTATTCTCTATCTTATTGTTGTCCCACTCCCTCTCCGCATTCGTAACAAGATCCTCTGCTTTGGAAATATTCTTGAAGATATCCCCAAATGTTCCAAGAATGAAGGTTCTGCTTGAGGTGGAAGAGCTTGTAGGCCCACTTCTTCAAGCCAACTTCGTGTGTGGGGTAGCACCAGCTGCTCTTCATAAGCTCTTGAAAGCCTATGTGCTTCACCCACATGTGATGGAATTTAATTGTCATTCGCCTATGTGGCATCTCGTTGCTCCACTCAATCGAGAGTGGAGCATGATCTGATGCAGCCCTATTAAGGTGCCGAACTCTCAGGTAAAACTTATTGTTCTACTCGTTTTTAATCACGACTCTATCCAGACATTCCCATATGTTTTGAGCAGACTAGGTAAACCATAATTCATCGAACCTCGCATCTACGAGACTATTGTCCAACATGCACTCTTGAAATCCCCCACTCTCAATTTGGGGAGCCTACCTCCCACTTTCTCATCTCAGCTTGTACCCGTGCTAAAATCTTCCACTACCAACCAATGCAGGGAAGATTGTTACGAAAAGCTATGAATGTGCTTCCATAGCTCTTTTTTCTTGGGAATACTACATTTGGCATATAGGACTGTGAGCCAAAAATAATATTTCCAAAACCCACTATGAACACTAATATGTATTGCCTAAATCTTATTCTCAAGGACCTCCACCTCAACCTCTTCTTTCTAGAAAATCCAAGTATTGCTAATAAGATTATTCCATGTAGAAGTAAAGTTTAGTTTGATCATGAACTGTTCTAATCTATATGCACTGAGGAATGGCTCAAGAATGGCAAGAATCAAAACCTTGTGAATCTTGCACAAGTTTTGAACTCTTTTTAAAATGATTGAGTTTGCTATAGCCCTAATGTTCCACTTGAGAATGGCTATAATTATGGGTCAAGGTATCCTCTTCTAATGGAATTGATCTCATTGTATATAATAGACATTTCATCTCAGCATCAGCTTTGTCTATCATATCCTTCCACGCCCTCATCTCTAGTGGTGAAGATGTGTGTGTGAATATATTGTGTTTACTTAGAGTAAACATGACATCCATGCCGATGCCGCATATCTATGCCTCTAAATCAAAACCCTCCACATGTGGGTTGGAAGCCTCTTCCATCCTCACAGGCGAAGGTCCCCCTCCCCCGTGTTGTAGTCTTGGGAGGGAATGACCTCGTATGTTATGTCCGCTGCAACAGTTACAAAATAATCTCCATCAAACATAGTACACAATGGATGAATGCCCAATATTATAAAATCAGACATCACAGCCACATCATGATGCGAGGCCCACAGGTCCTTTCCATCCATGGGGGGAATGCTTGGTCTTAGCACAACTTATTAGGACCCGAGCTATGAAGTAATTTATAAATAAACAACTTATAATAATGGTGTAACAATAATAATAAATAATTTATAAATATTTTAACAAATACTAAAAGTTTAAATGTAATACAATGAATAATATAAAAATATTTTGAGGGTTTAAACATAACGAACAATTGAACAAAAAAAAATAAAAAACTCATTGCAAAATTTATAGAGTTGCTTGATCAACACTTCACTAAAGATGCAATCAAATAAATAATACATCCTATTATTTAATATTTAAAAATATATATATTAAATATTACAGCTGATAATGACTATCTATACTATATGCTTCATATGGATTAGTAAATATTTATATTAATTTATTAATATTCTCCATCGATAGTTGATCTTTTTTAATCATTTTTTCATTAATAAATTTAAATACATTGACATTATCAAAATTTTAAGGATTTCTATTAAATAAAATATTTTTTGTCTAATTAGTTAGTATAGATTATTAATTTAGAAATCAAGAATTATCACATTGTAAATTTTTTTTTTTTTTTCTTAATTAATATAATTTCATCCAATATAGATAAATATCAAATATTAAGTCTTATGTATATGACACAATTATAACTTATGGCTTTTGATAAATATCTAAGAGATTGAAGTAACCCATCTTATCTCTTTATAATCCAAAATTATCTAATAATGGTGTTACTACAACTTTTTTATTACATTTATATAATATCATAAATATGTTACTACAACTTTATTACAAATAAAATTTTTATTTACATTATTATAATTCAAAATATACTTATATTATCTGTTATAGGAATGAAAAATATTATACGACCTTATTATCAATGAATGAATGTAAGACTGAAAGATAGGGTTTTGACTAAAGTGTTTGTAGGGCAGGTTGAGGAGTTTATTGGCTTTGCTGAAAAATAACCTGAATTTATGGATGAAATAAAAGTAAGATACCCATGTAATGACTATAAATGTTAAAATTAGAATTTCTAATATGTGGACACATTGCGATATCATCTTACAAAAAATAGATTTCATAGAGACTATTATGTTTCGTATAAACATGGGGAAATAGTTGTACTAAAAATAATAAAGTATTATATAGATAGAAGTGTTGATTCAAATATTACAATGGAATATGCTAATCCCAATGATGCACGTGAAATACTATTGAAGAATGTTATTGATCCTTTATTAATCTGAATGTCACTGATGATGATATCCTGATATCATCAGCAAAATAATTTTATGAAATACTAAAAGTTTTATAAGAAGAGGTTTGGTCAGGTAATCTATATGGCCTCTAAAAGTTATAAGCGGTGGTCAGACTTTTGAATTTAAAGGCTAAACATATATCAATTTTCAGAGATGTGTTTGATGAAATATGTTAGTTATAATCTGAATTATTACCAAAGAATAATGTTATGATAGATAAATTTTATAGCACAAAGAAGTTAATGTGAGATTTGAATTTGCCTATAGAAAAAATATATTACTGCATTAATTGTTGCATGATATATTGGGGCATAGACACTGAAACAATTACATGTAATTTCTATAACTATCATTGGTATAAAAGAAATATTCTATGTAAAAGGTAGAAAATAAATATTACTCATAAGAAGATGCATTATTTTTTGTTGACTCCTTATTTATAAAGATTATTTGCAATTAAAGTAATTACTAATGACATGAGTTGACATAAAAAGTATATTATTGAAGATGGTGTAATGTGATATTGCTCATGTTCTCAATCTTGGAAATATTTTAATGAATATCATCCATCTTTTGTAGATGAAAGTCAAATTATTAGATTATGGTTATGCACAGATGAATTTCAATCATTTAGACAAATAGGAAATTAATACTCTTCATGGCTGGCTATTATTACACCTTATTATTATTTTTAACCACAAAAAGAAAAATAACTCAATGCACATAATATTAGTTTATTGGTATCAAAATAATTATTTGATATCAGTTTGATAATATCAAATAAATTAGATACCTTGTTAGAATCACTAAACAACCCCCTTGGTAAAGGTTTTTGTATATAAAACGGACATTGTGTTACACATAAGGTAAGGCTGGCCGAAAGGCCAAACCAACCAAATCTTAAGCACCCCGAGTCTCAATGGGGGCTATAAGAAAATATGGTTGACATGAGTCATCCCCAAGGGAAAAAAGCAATGAAAGAAAATGGGGGGCCACAATAGATATATGGCTAACATACACCTCAAGCTGGCTAATAGAAAATATAAAATATAACTCTGTAGATCCAAATCTCCAATGCTAGCTCTTCAATCTGCATCGCTCTATACTACAACCTGAACTCAAGAAGATACAACATCATCCATCAACAATCTGTGCATGCAATTCCACATCAAGAGCTAATAACCACCTATAATGATAAAAAGTATGATGTGTCTGGGTGATCTAGACTACTCCACAACATCAACTCCATGTTGCCACAATACCTACTTGCAAAATTAGAAAAAACTCACACAAAAGTATCAATAACAAGGGAAAATAGGTGTGGGTGTTTCTAATCTCTAACCTTCGGCCTATGAGTCTACAGAATTGCCTCGATAAGCTCGTCAACCTGAAAAATAACTCAGTCCGCCGAGAAGTAGAAGTTTCTAAATTTGACATCATTACGCTCCTTTCAAATCTCTCACATAATCATGAAAGCTGTGTACCTCCTAATCCATGGTAAATCAATCAGGATCTTCAAGTTCAAAGGTTTGTTAAGCTTCATGGTTTATTTTATTATGTAGTCTAGACTCTAGAGTATTTATATTAGTAAATTATTTTCTCCATACTCGCTGGAAATCCTCATAGTGAAGCATAAGGTGAATACTTGTCTCCTCCTCTAGGCAATTGCCACAATTAGATGCTAGGCGGCAGCCATTCTTCTTAAGAATTTTATTCGTTAGGATGAATCGATTAACTAAGCACCATCTGAAAAAAGATATCTTAATAGGAATATGCTTGTGTCATATTTTTATAGGATCCAACATCAAGTCATCCTTAGAATATACCACATCCCAGGCTAATTTGAAGCTGAAAGGTCCTTTATTAGGAAGCTAGACTGGTTTGTCCACTATACTTTTCCTGATCTTAACAATACATTCTAACAATCTTGGTGGGAGCATTTTTAAAAGCTTCTCTAGGTCCTTGACATCACCCCAGAAAAACTCTTTGACCAGAGTTTAAGGGGGACTCGAGGCCCCTAGCGAGCTAAGTTTCTCCGCATCAACCCACTTATCATGCCAAAATGTTATGTCATCGCTCCTGACCTTCCATGCCATGTACTCCTCGACCCTGGCACTCTCTTTATTCTACTCCTTGTTGGCGTGTCATAATACTTCTTCCTCATATTGGGGAAGCCTGAACCACAATACCTATCCCTCAAAAACCAATTGAGGAGGGTTTACTTGGTCTAGAACTCCCACCATAACTTCATCTCCATTGCTCTCGAGATGTCCTGAATGTTTATGAACCCCAAGTCGCCCTCATAATGTGGCTTGCAAAGGTTCACCAATCTCTTCCACCTAATGTGCCTTAGATCTCTATCGTGACCCCATAAAAATTCAACATAAGTTTTTCCATCACTTTGATCACCCTCATAGTGGGTCTAATTGTCTGAATAAGATAAAGAGGAAGCTTGGCAAGAACGTGCCTGATCAACACAATCTATATGAGAAAAGAACTTCGTTAGGATGTTACAAAATATATACTGTTGTTGTGCCCCTTGAAAAGGGGATAACCCATGTACATCATACATGATGGGGAAGTCACACTTTTCTATTCCGAGATTATTCTTGATCTTGTCCACTTTGTTAGGTTTGGTTTTTTTCTTACAGTAAAAATCACTTTTTAGAAAGTTAATGGCCTTGCCCAAAATCCACTTGTATCTATGCATTAACTTCTTTGGCTTCATAATGGAGCTGCTCAGCCCTTTAGTGAAGATAATGGTATCATCCACGTTGGCCAGGTGTGCCTGACTGACACACTGCTACCCGTAAGGTAACTAACTCCTGGTTACTTCTCATAGAACCCATTAAGGCTCTTCGAGAGGTATTCCGCCATCATGACAAAGAGGGCTAATGATATAGGATCCCCTTGCCAAAGCCCCGAGTGGACTGAAAGAAACCCAATGCTTCCCCATTAATCATAACTAAGAACTACTTACGAAAGATGCACTTGTCGATCATGCTATTCCACTTTGTAGGGAATCCAAACTTGGTTAATACCTTGCTTAGGTAAGATTAGTCCACCCTATTATATGCTTTCTCCATATCAAGCTTAATGATCATGTTGCCACACTATTTTCCTTGGAGATCATGTGAGTCATTTCATGTGCCAGAAGAATATTATTAAAAATATTTCTCCTTGGCACAAAGCTAACCTGATTCTTTGATATGCACTCATGGTGAACTATCTTAACCCGCATAGCCAACATCTTAGATATAATCTTGTGCAACACATTGAAAAGGCTGAGCGGTTTGTTGTCCTTCCAATATAAGTAAATAAAATATATGTATATATTTTTGTGTGTCATCATACCAAGTCTATGAAACCCAAAAGACAAGTTGGATAGTTTTTTACAGCCCTTGATTATGAAGATCAAAAAATTGTGGGAGAATGATTTTGAAACATATGATATATTTAGAAAGTAGAACTTCAAAATACGAGTAGCACTTTTGTGGATTATAAATTACTTTCCTACATATTCAATGTTGTTCAAGATGAAGTATTTTAAGGAAATTAACTTGTCCTTTTTCCATGGACTCAAATGTATTTTATCTTAGCAAAGGAGGAAATACCTCTTGGTTTGATAATCACTATAAGTTCTTACATGTGAAACATTTATTTCGAATGATTATTGACGTATTTAGGAAAGACCATAAAGTTATAAAAGGTGCACCACCTTTGAGGTCAAGTATCAAAATATTAGATGTAATTGAAATATATAAGTTCATAAACATTATAGATATTGATATAGATTGCATTAATGTATAAATTTCGAAGAATTATCATTGTGATTAAATTAAAAGAAGTATTTTTTAGGATTAGCATTATTGGTAAACCAACCTAATTAAACACAACTTAGATGTGTTGTACATTGAGAAAATCTTTTTTGATAATATTTTTAATACTATAATGAATGTAAAAGAAAAAACAAAAGACAATGCCAAATCAAGAGAGGATTCGAAAGATTTTTATTTACATTTAGGGTTACATGGGGATGAATCACCAAATAAAATTTTCTATACTTATTATAGTCTTGACAAGGATGCAAAGGAAGCTTGGTGTAGATGACTAATAGAGCTTAGGTTCCCTAATAGATATGCATCTAATATGGAAAGATATGATGACTATTGATATGAAAAAGCATAAGTTATTTGGGATGAAAAGTCATGACTGACATGTGTTCATGTATAGGCTAATACTCATAGTATTCTGTGAATTAATTCCACAAAATATTTTGGAAGAATAGACTGAAATAAGTAATTTTTTAAGAATCTCACTTGTAATGTCATAAAAAATAAATAAATGGAGCAATTACAAAATGGCATCCTCATAATTATATACAGATTTGAGCATATTTTTCTTCATAGCTTCTGACTTCATGAAATATCTTTCGATCCACTTTTCTTATGAAACTATGATAGGAGACTCTGTGCAGTATAGATTATTGTATCTATTTGATATGTTAAATAATTTTCATATGTTAATCTAAAAATTTAAATATATCCGATAAATATTTTTTTTCTAATAAAAATGTATTTCATACATATTAGAAAATTAAAAAATAATGTTTGAAATAAAGTCAAAGTAGAAGGATCAATATGGAATGGTTACGTAGTTGAAGAGACTTTAGTATTTTGTGTGAACTACTTTTGGCCACAATTATATAATTTTTATAACAAAATATCACAAAATAATAATTATGGTATGGGGGATGGATCAGAATTTAGATGAAAATGATATATCTTTTATTTTTACACATGTTGGTCGATCATATGGTAGAACAATATCAAGATATTTTTTGGATGATTAGGAGTATCATATTGCACACACATATATCTTGTTGAACTATAAGGAAGTTATACCTTATATTAAGTAAGATTTATAATAATTTATATTCTCATTTCTTTATCATGATATGTGATATATCTTTTTTAATAATTTAAAATACTTTCAATGTTAATTTTGAAGAATTTATGCTAAGAAATTAAGGTCATGAGAACCACATATTGATGATACTTTAATTAATGCAAAGCTTGATAAGAATTTCGCAATTTGTTTGAAAAATTTATTAGTATGTAACTTATCATTCTTGGTTCTAAAAAGTTACATGCAACATTATATGAGTATGATTTTATCTTTTATCATTTTGTAGGTATAATTTTCATCAACAAATATATGTAATAGACAAATGAAAGATCTTGCAAAAGGATCATTATGAATTTACAGATGTATCCCATATATTATGTAAATTGATACAAATTTTAAACTTTAAAATATGGTTTAAATAGAGTTGTAATAAATAGTGGTGCATGCATCGAGGGGTCTATCTCTATTGCATCTACTATTGATTTTCATGATTATCTATTTGAAATTCTACATGTGGAATATCATATTTTACCAATTAAGAGTACAATTTTATTTTAAGTGTGAATGGTTCGATCCTAATTTAAATCTAGGTATTAGAATTCATCATCAATACAACCTTTTTGGATATGTACCATAAGAAATATTATCATAAGTATAAGCCATTTGATCTTGCGGTACAAGTCAAACAAGTATGATACATCTTATTTGATCAAAAGAAGAAATCTTCGTGGCTAGTGGGCAATATGTAAAATAAAACCTAAATCAAATATCAAAGTTGTTGAAGAGAATATTATTATTACTCTATCACGTGTCCCTACATTTTAAGAGAATAATAAAAAATTTCATCCAATCATTACTGAGGTAGATGATGGGCTTTAAATATTATTTGGTGAATGTGGAAACTATTTGGATATTGATAATGACCATGTTGAAGAAGATAATGAAGAGAAATTAATTGTAAAATCATATGACGATGAATATGTAGATGAAGATGATTTATTAGAAATTTCTGATGATGACTACATTTTTATTAACTTATGTCTTATGTTGTCTTGCTTATTTTGTAATTGTTACTATGTGTTTATCATTATGTTATGTTATTATGACATTTTCATAATATATTTTTAATGTTTCTATATCTTTTGATATTTATATAACTTTATTTAAGTATGAGAGGTAACCATTCAAATGACCTAGGGTCTCAATAGGTGAGTAGGGGTATAGGAAGTCAACTAATAGTTTGTGGAGGAGAAAATCTACATGTATTTAGTGATAAATACTACAAATATCTCTTTGCTTTCTACTACATGTATATAAAATATATTGGCATCACCTCATCATGATAGACACAGATTGAATACTACTAATATTTTGTATTCATCTCATTTTGCACCAAAAGGTATTGATAGTCCTGTCTCACCTATCTTAGGAGGTCTATGCATTGAGTCTATAGCATCGACACCAATAAGATATTCACAATCTTTAATTTGATGCCAAGTTATGATAAAATTTTCATTCGGCCCATAATTGACAATAAAAAGTACGCAGCATTCTTAAATTTACTACATGCATACATTATCATTTTTCATTATTTTCATTTGAAAAAAATTTAATATAAAATGAGAATGAAATTATAAGTAAATTAAAATGTTTAAAATATGGTAATTTCAATTAATAACAAAGTATAATTTTGCTACTTATCGAGAACATTATCATTTAGAATTAAAATAATATTTGGGTTATGATGTTTTGGATAATAAATATAAATGAATTAAATATTAACTTAGTAGTAGAAATATTAGTATATTTTGTTTATATATACATGTATGTGTTGATGTTAAAATTACTTATAAGTTTATTCCATCTACTTCTCTTATAATCGGTAACATATTTAATGATAAACTAGTTGTGAAGGGTTTAAAGTGGAGCCAAGTGCCCCTAATTATGAAAGAATTTTATTGAGAAGAATTTGAGATACAATTTTCATGCATTTATTTGTTTTTCTATTTGGTCTAATATAATTTACTCTTAAAATAAATACATTATAAGTATTATAGTTTTATTTGATTTTTATAGAAAAAGTATAAATTTATTTAATGCTTTGGTAGTCTTGGTGAAGGAAATATGTGGTAAGTGTGAAATACAATGACAAGCTTAACAAATAGAGAAAAAAATATGATAAAGATGTAAATCTAAATAGCATCTTTTTAAATATTTCAATTAAGTGGTAGTAATACAAGAATAGTGAGGATTCAAGGCTTTATCCCAGATGGCCTCACACAATCGTCGATCAATGAAAGCAATTAGAGGATCAAAACCTTCAAAACATATTAGAGGTTCAAAAGTGACCTACAAATATTTAGTAGATTTGATATAATTGTCTTTCATATTTTGTCATTATTTAAATTTTTTGAATGCAAATGATAATATATGTGTGACAATGTATCATATACCTTAATAGTAACTATTATTTATTTTTAGAGGCTAAATTGGGACGTCTACCAATGCCATTTGAGGTGTTCAAGTGAATGCATAAGAAAATGGATGAATCATTTGTGGACAAGCGATCAAATGATAAAAATGTGAGTTTCTTAAATTGTACATGTAGTATCACAAGTAAATTGCAATTAATGAAAGAAAATAATGGAAAAAAAATTGATTTTTTGTGGCATTCACTATAATTAATATTAAAACTCAAATATTTTTTTTGTAACTAATGAGTTATTATATATGGATTCATTAAATATAATGACTAACTTCATTTTTTTGTTATTTTTTAATAGATTGGTGATAGTTTAATATGTTGGTATTATAGGTGTCAAATGGGCTGGGCTGGCCCAGCTCGGCCCGAAGCCCGACACGGTTGAATAGTGCTTGGCATGGCATGGCAAACTATAGTGCCGTGCCCCGGGCCCGTGCTGGGTGCACCCTTGGCACGAGTCTACAGAGCCAAAGGTTTTCGGTCTATGTGTAGTGCCAGGCACGGCATGGGTGCCTGGCACGTGGGCACAACATGCCAGCCCACACACCAAGTGATGCCTGAAAGGGGGATGGCACACTAACACTCGATGGGCGAGGCTCGGCACACCCGATGGGTGACAGCAGCACGGCAACATTTTTGCCAAAATGCTAATTTTTTAAAATTTCAATTTACCCGACTCGAACCAGCTGACCTGAACCAGCTGACCCGAACCAGCTCGAACTAAATGAATTTCGGGTTGCGAGCTTGTGCCGGGCCTGCCCTCCAAAAAAGCATGTCGTGCTAGGCATAACATGGTATTGCAGCATGTCATGCCTGGCACGACATGCCAGCCCAGTTAGGCCTAAAAAAACTAGGCCGATTGGCCCGACCCTACTCATTTGACACCTCTAGCTGGTATACATTTTATCTGAACATAATAATATTGAGTTATGTTGTATTTTAACAATTATAGGAAACTGTGAAGAAATGATTGCCATTACATCATAATTAATTAGAGTTGAGAATATGAGTTAAACCTGATGGGTTAGAGTGGGTTGGCTCAAAAGTTTAGTGGGAAGGTTCAAAAAATGAAGGCCCAAATAAAATTCAGGTTGTTTGGCCTGGTGAAAATAGGCTAGCGGGCCAATCGGGCTCGGGCCGGGCTAGCCCACATGGCACATTTTTTATATTATTATTTTTTCTACCATATCATTAAAATATTTATATAAATTACACAATATATATATATATATATAATATGTAGTATAATTGAAGAGTGCAATTTTTTATATTGTTTTAGCTTTGTCATGTTGATGAAATGAATTTTTATATAAAAATATAATTACATTAAGTTTTCTCATATTTTAGGCTTTTACCCCATTTAGCCCATTTTGGCCCACAACCCATGTAGGGCCGGACTGGACTTGCTAATCGTTGGCATGAATAAAAAATGGGCTAAAGTGGCCCAATCCATTTTGGCCCACGACCCAAATGGGTTGGGCTAGCCCATTTCCTAGCTCTATAATTAATAGATCCTTTGATAGATGTGCCAGAGATTAATGTCACACATATTTACCTTTAGGCTGTCAGAGTTGAGCCAAAAAATGGCAAGTGTATGGTCTTGGTACCAATGTATCTAAGTTTTATCCATGTTATATTTGGAGTTCATCATCATCTTCCAATTACATATGCATGTTTTATGAGAGGTTGTACGAGGAGATGGATGAAATTTAGGATACATTATAAAAAAAATGAGGAGATGCAGCAAAAGAATAAAGAGATACAACAATAGAATAAAGAGATGAAAAAGGAAATTGAAGAAATGAAAAAAAAGAGGAGAAAAGAATAAAAAGAGAGGAGGAAATACAATATAAAATTTTGAAGATAGAGAAAATAATGTTCAAATTGGTAGAGACACCATCTATTTTTCATCATTCTAAAGAGGATCCATTCAGATCTCTAGAGAACAATACTCATCATGATAAGGACTCGTATTTTGTGTGTGATATTGTGTTATTAATTTTTTGTAACAAAAGCTTTTTTTGTAAAATTTTAGTTTTTGTGTTATTGTTTTTTAAATTATGGATGTGTATTGTACATGATGAAATTTTATGTTTGTTATCTGACGTGCTATTCTGCAGTGAATGTTATGTGAATGTCATTTGATAAATAATATGTACATGTGCTTATTTGATTGCATGTTATATGGTTTCTGTATGTATTTACACATTGTATACAATATACAGAACTTGCACAAATGGAATATCTTCTTGTTGTAAACATTAGAAATAAAAAAGTGTTTCCGAATCCATTTCTAATTAGAAATGGATAATGCATTTTTAATTTATTCAATCACTAAATTAGAAATTACTATTGTATTTTTATTTTATTCCATTGCTAAATTAGCGATGGAATCCGAGATCTCATTTTTGTCGCTAAAATTAGCGACGAAAAATATCCATTACACCATTTAGAAATGCCCTAGCATTATTCATTACTAAAATTTAGAAAGAAGTACTTTAGAAATAGATTCTTTTCATTTTTAATTACATTGCTATTTGAACATTGTGATATAATTAGAAATAGAATTGGACATTTCTAATTCTGTTTTTTCTTGTAGTGTATATAGAGAGAAATATTTATATATAGATCTATATGTATAAACACATAGATATATATCAAAATATTTCTATATAAACCTATTCAACACGGTGCACTATTGATTCATATGTATTATATTATAGTTTCATTGTATTTGATAATTAATTTTCCCATTTTAATTCTCATGATATAAAAAATTTAGGAAACAAAAATTGCAAAATAATAATGTAAACTTAGAATTTTTGGATGAAAATTTATTGATTTGCATATGTTATTATTTAGGTTATGAATTATGATGTTCTTTGAAAACTTTAAATATGTCAATAATCTTCTTTAGAGCAACATAAGAAAGTGTTTGTCTAAAATCTTTCAAGAAACTAGAACCTTCAATATCCCATACTTTTGGTTCAACATGCACCTTTCAAAAAATAAAAATAAAAAATAGTAGTAACTAAATAAAATAAAAATCATTATTTTCAAATAACAACTCACATTGACATTCTAATTAAAAAATAATTTAAACTAATAAAGTAAATAAACCAAATTGATATAGGTTTTTAATGTATTGATAAATTGTATTTATTTTTTGTTATGTTCTAGTGATGAGAGAGGGGATAATATTGAAAAGAAATAGGTAGATAGATGGGGGAGCAAAGGGGAGAGTGGGTTAGAGATAGAAAGAGAACACCAGAGAGAGAGAGATTGAGAGAGAGAGAGAGATGGAGAGAGAAAGAGATATGGATAGAGAGATTGAGATGGAGAGAGAGATTGAGATAGGGAAAGAGGGAGGTGATACAAAGCTAGAGAGAGAATGAGTGAGAGAGAAATATAGTGGGTGTGTGTGCAACTTGGATTAAGTTAGGCATAAATAGATAGGGGACTTACAAGAGGGTTGGTGGGAAATAGAGAGAGAGAGAGAACAAAGGGAAAAGGGTGAGGAGGTAGGTTGGACAATAGGGGGGCAAGGGTAGAGGGAGGAATGAATGAGGGAGATATGGAGACAAACAGAAAAAGGAGGTAGAAAAACACAGAGAGAAAGAGAGAAGGGAAGAGATTGAAGATGAGAGAGATGGATATGAAGAGATAAAGAGAGAAAGTGAGAGAATGAAGAGGAGAGAGATGGATATGAAGAGAGAGAGAGAGAGAGGGAGGGAGGAAGGGGGAGGGAGAGAGGGAGAGAGGGAGGGGGGAGGGAGGGAGGGAGAGAGAGAGAGAGAGTGATGGATATGTAGAGAGCTATGTAGGGGAGTGAGGGAGAGGGATGATTGGAGGGATTATTTAAAGTTTTTAATGATTTATTTATGTTATTTTAATTTTTAAGCTTTAATATTATGTATTTACTTATTTGTTGTATTTTATATTATTTTATTGTTTATGCATTATTTAACATTTTTTTTATTTTTCTATTATTTATTTAGAGAAATTATTTAACTTTCTAGGTGAACTTTCATATTTAAATTTTTTAATGCTTATATTTTTTCAATGATTTATTTGATATTTATTTATTTTTTTATTCATACTTTGAGGGTTTACTTATTTTTAAATACTTTATTAGAGCTTATTTTATATTATTTAATGTATATTTATTATTTTTTTGTAATGTTTTGATAATGCTTTATTTTTTTTTGTATAGGCATTATTATTATTTATTTGATTTTTTTTATTTATTTAAAATTTATTTAATTCTTTTATTTATGATATGTTAATATTTTTTTGCTAACTATTAATATTTATTTGATTTTATTTGTTTATGTATTGTTAGCATTAACATTGTTATTTTTATTTATTTTATTTTTTTGTATGTGCATTATGTTTTTTTATGCTTTATCAATATTTATTATTGCTTGTTTTTGCTCTATTAATATTAATTTTTATGGAATTATAGATAGCTTCTTCTATTTCAAATGATCATCCTTATATATATATATATATATATATATTATTTATTAACATTATATAAGGTTTATTTAATCTGATATTATTTTTTGTTTATGATTTATTGGCGTTTATCTAATCATTTTTTAATCATACGTTATTATTGTATCTTAATTTTTTTATATTTTATCAATATTTATTTTTGTTTATAATTTATTAATGTTTATTAGCGTTTATCTAATCATTTTTAATCATACGTTATTATTGTATCTTAATTTTTTTATATTTTATCAATATTTATTTTTGTTTATAATTTATTAATGTTTATTTAATTTTCTATATTTTATTACTATTTATTTAAAAAATTTGCATTATATTTTAATATTTATTTAATTTATTGTCATGTTTTATTATTTTTTTTTATTTTTTATTCTCTAAATTTTAGTTTACTTTTTTTTTTCATTATGTAATCTATATTTGTTTTTTTTACTAATGTTTTATTAATATTATTTTTTTAGAAAAATTATGTTTAGATATTATAAATAAAAAACCAATATGTTTTGGGACCTTAATTAATCATAAAGGTATCAAATGGGTCGGGCAACCCGTCCCCGGCTATAGGCATGGCCCGACTCAGTCATTCCTAGCCTGCCATGACATGGTCCAGCCTATGCCTGGACCCATGTTGGGCTGGCTCTAGGCACAGCTCGTAACCTGCCGTGCAGAGGTAATCCAAGCTTCATGCTGGGTCGGGCAAGACCCAGAACTGTGGCCCAAATGCACGAGATTTCGGCATGACCCGAACCAAGCCTCACCTACTAGACCCTGAGACCGACATTTCGTTGGTCCTGAACCCAACTCGAAGTTGGACTCGTCAGACCTCTCGGTCTTGTCTCTCCAGCCTGAGGCCCGACTACGAGTTCCAAAATCCGAAGCTTCTAGAACCTATGACTATTTGAGTCAGTTTAACTGTCAAACCAACCCAACGATCCAAACAAAAATTCATAATTTTTAAATTTTGGCATTTGGATTATGCCCCCAATGGCTAGGAGGTAAAATTCGATGGCCTTAAGGATAAAGGTGTCAAACGTGCCGGGCCGGCCCGGCCCGGCACGAGGCACGGCACGAGGCACGGCACGGTTCGGCCGTGCCTGGGCCGGCCCTACACGTTCTTAAACCGTGCCCGGGCCCGTGCCGTGCCCGGGTTAAGATCTTCGCGTGCCGTGCCGTGCCTGGCCCGGCACGGGTCCATCCCGTGCCGGTTCACGCAGGCACGCGTGCCACGCGTGCCGTGGAGTGAGTCGTGAGTCACGACTCACACCTTGTGACCCATCCGGCCAGGTTGGCCCCCCCCCCCCCCCCCCCCCCCCCCCCCCCGGTAAAAAGACCGTGGGTCGGGTCCAAACAGACCCGACCCGCGGTCTTTTCTGCCGAAACCCGATTCCCGACGCCCATAGACCCGATCCGAGCAATTCCAACGGCAAAAAAAAAATTTCAAACTTGAGCGATTTTCAGCCCTTGGATTCACCTCAAACGGCTAGGGGGCAGAATCCAACGGTCCACGTGATTCTGCACCTTAAAAATCGTAAAAAAATTCAAAAAATTAATAAAAAAATATCTTTTTTTATTAAAAAAAACAATCTTTAGCCTATAAATTCTACCCCCCTCCCTATAACATTTATGTTTTTCAAAAACATAAAACCTCTCAATACTTTCTCTCTCTTACATAAACTGTGCATCTCTCTCTCGGGCCTCGTGATTTTGATTTCGGCTTCGATTTTCGTGAAACTCAACTTGAGTTTTGAACATCAGAGCTTCCTGCGGTGCACCTTGCACGTGACTGACCTCATTACTTTTACCGGGTAATATATTTTACTTTTTTTTGTACTTTCTCTCTCTAAAGCTTCTCTCTCTAGAAAAACTTACGAAAAATAAAAAATGACAAATACACCTAACACGTATTTAAATTTGGAAAATGAAAATGTTAGTGTTACACAGACGTCTGTGGCTCCTGAAACTTTGGTTTCTCCTGTCGTCTCAGCCCAAAGTTCTAAAAAACAAAAAACTAGGAGGACTTCTGTAGTTTGGACACATTTTAAAATCATAACACAAGTAGATGTTAGAGGTGAGGAACATGAAATGGCACAGTGCAAATATTGTATGAGACTTTTAACATGCAAGAGTACATGTGGGACTGGGCACCTCAAGAGGCATGCTGAAATATGCTCCAAAAAACATGGACCGTTAGATCCTAGGCAAACCCAACTTGGCACTACATTTTTTGAGACTGGATCTAGTTCAGTCTCAAAGTTTACTCCCTTCGTATACTCCAGCGAGTTGGGTAGGGACGGCATGGCCAGGCTCATCACATTGATGGGTCTTCCGATCAGATTTTCGGAAGATCCGAGGGTTGTGCGCATCATGCAGACTTATTTTCAGCCATCCTATCGTAGGATTCCTAGGTCCACATCTAGGAGTGACATACTAAAGATATATAAGTTAGAAAAACATAAAATAATTAAGGAATTTTTGGCATTTAGTGGAGTGGTGTCTGTGACGTCCGATATATGGACATGTCACGATGATTCTTCTTATGCATGTCTCACGAGTCATTATGTAGATTCTAACTGGACGATCAATAAAAAAATATTAGGATTCACTGAGATTCTTCATCCTCATGATGGCCCGGCCATTTTTGAGTGTATGATGAAAATATTTAGGGAATATAAAATTCAAAATAAAATTTTTAGTGTCACTTTCGATAATGCTGCGAATAATGGAGTAGCGATCAATATGTTTGTTAGGAATATTAGAGACGCACCATTAGGAGAGATCTTTCATGTCAGATGCATGTGTCATGTTATTAACCTGATAGTTCAAGCGGGTATGAAGGTCTGTTCCCCCGCGTTGGAAAATATACGCAATGCACTCAAGTATATTCGCACTCCTCGCAGACTACAAGAGTTTGGTAATCTCTGTTTGTCTGCGAATCTTAAGAAGAAGAAATTCTAATCGGATGTGAGACATCGTTGGAATTACACGTACCTGATGTTGGAATCATGTGTTGGATACGAACACGTGATATCCGACTACGTCAATAGTAAGAGTGGCGAACTTATTATTGATGACACTGACTGGGCTTCAAGAATTTCATTTATGAAAATCCTGAAGATATTTTATGACACGACGAACATGTGTTCGTCGGTGTATACTCCCACCACTTGCATTGCACTTCGTTGCATATGCAACATTAGTAGCATGTTTAGGAAGTATCGAGCGGACCCGACGCTCAGCCATATGGTTGCAGAGATGGAGACCAAGTACCTGAAGTACTGGTCCACCATTCCATCTCTTTATTGCCTCGCAGCATGCATGGACCCTAGGGCTAAGGTGGAAGGGGTTGAAAACACCCTGACTTTCATTTCCTCGTGCATGAACCTGGAAGAACCACCTGAAGGGTTCATTTACGAGAAGTTGACAGACATGTTCACATACTACGATACTAGGTATGGTGGTGGTGGTGTTGAGACTGTGAGTACGGACTCTGATACTTTGTTCGGAGATGACGCTTATTCCATTAACCTAGCGAGGGGGAAACGTAGGGGTGGACCTTCACATAGGAGCGAGCTGTCTCGGTACTTAGATACCGATTACTGCTCAATCCTATCACCTTCTGACAATAAGAATCTTGATTTATTACAGTGGTGGAAATCATATGAGTCCGCCTATCTCATGCTATCTAGGATGGCACGGGATCTACTGACTCCTCTGGTGTCGAGCGTAGCATCGGAGTCTGCTTTTTATGTTGCAGTGAACGTGATTTCGGATAGGAGATCGAGATTACGTCCAGATATGGTTGAGGCCTTGGGATGTTTGAAGGATTGGGAGGAATCAAGATTTAGCATCAGTGATCGTGCTGAAGCTGGGACTGTGACAGATACTGCAGTCGCATCCACATCCACTACGATGGCGGAGGAGCTGATTGCCGATGATGATGACCCATATGATACTGATCTTGATGTTGCGGCTGATGATTCTAATTATATGCCGCTTGACGATTGATGCTCATCTGCTCTTTTTTTTCGATATTTTTTTATTTTTTTTATTTATACGCTTTGTTTGTACTTTGTATTATACGTTGTGTTGAAGTTGAAACTTATACTTTTTTTTTCGGAGTATTGGTTTCAAAAGCATGAATGGTAATTTTTATTTGCGTAGTTTAAATTTTTTTTAATTAAAATTTTTACTAACTTAATGTATTTATTTATTATTTTAAGATTTAAATTTTATTTTAAAATTTATTAACTTTAAATCTTAATATTTAATTAATACATTATAATATTAAAATATGCTAAACTTAATTGAAAAAAAAAATAAATTTTCTAATTTTTTTTTTACATACTTACATTTAATTTTAAATGTAATATTTTTTACAAAAAAATTTATTTTTTATTTATTACATACTTACATTTAATTTTAAATGTAATATTTTTTACAAAAAAATTTATTTTTTATTTATTACATAAACTTAAATACAGATAAACAGAAACTTAATAAAAAAATTTAAAAAAAAAAAATTTTTTATAATCTGCCAAGTGCCAAGTGCCAAGCACGGGCCGTGCCCGTGCTTGGCTGTTGGCTCCCGGGACCCGGACCCCGGTTGAGCCGGTCCAGGAGACCAGGTCCAAGCCAACCGTGCCCGAGCGGGCCGGGCACGGCACGGCACGGCCTCGCCGTGCCCACGGGCCGTGCCGTGCCGGCGGGCCACGCGAAAAACGGGTCGTACCGTGCTGGGCCGGCCCGTTTGACACCTCTAGCTGTATATCCCAGCTAGATCAAGACTTTTTTTGATTTTGATTGTCAAAGTTAGCTTCCTATCAATTCATTGTTATGCAAAGGAATAAACTTAACTTGCTTATTATACTTCCATTTTTTCTAATATGGTATCAGAGGGAGATTGTTTTTTTTGTGGTGTTTTCGCTGTGTGATTAAGAGCAAACATGCTTTGTTGGTTAGAAACTTGTAGTCCCACTGGCTCCATTCAGAAGTTTTCAAAGGTTCCCTGAGACTATATTTGATGTGTATTAGGAACACACTGAAAGCTGCCATGTGTCTGCAGAATTTTCCTTGTCAAGAAGTTGAAAGGCATAATAAACCAAAGATTGAACTCAATATAAGCCGGGAACTCTTGCTAAATCCATATATTTGAAGTAGGAGATCACGAAGTACAAGAAACCAAAGTAGTTCTTACATCTGCAGAAACAATCCATCCAAATCAGCAAGAGCTAGGATTTAAGCCTTCCTGTTTCATTTCGCATTTTTCATGTGAGAATTCAGCACTACTATCTGGTGCAGTTGAAGAGCTCATCCACTTGAAGGTGACGGAGTCAGGCGAAATGGGTGGCGCAAGGTTCTTCAATGCGAGATCAGTTCATATAGAAACAATCTTCGAGGTGAGCTTGCTGCCAATCCAATAATTTTTGCATATCAGACAACACCTGCAGGTAATTGCCCATTGATATCGATGAAAGCTCATCTCGTCGGCTCTTCTTGCCTTGTCTCGCATTTGCAGAAAATTTTGAAAGCACCGTGAAGAAATTTCACGCCTCTGCTCACAAATTAGGAGTCCATGCAAAAATAAAAAATAACCTTAGGGCATGATCCGGTCGAACTTTGGTTTAAAAAAAAACAACAACAAATATCAATAACACCAATCTCCAGCAAAGCTTCTTCAACTATGGATTCTTCCAATCCATTTTTCGTCAATCATTCAGATCAACCTGGTCACTTACTCGTTCCAATGAAACTAAATGGCTCCAATTTTCAATCATGGAGTAAATCAATGATTCACGCCCTTACAGCCAAAAACAAAATTGGCTTCATTGATGGGTCAATTAACCCACCTTCCGAAACAGAGCATCCAACAGAATATGCCCTTTGGAATCAATGTAACAACATGATTTTATCATGGTTTACCCACTCAGTAGAACCTGATCTAGCCAAAGGGGTTATTCATGCTAAAACGGCACGCCAAGTATGGGAAGATTTCAAAGATCAATTTTCACAAAAAAATACACGAGCAATTTATCAAATTCAAAAATCACTAGCCTTTCTCTCACAAGGCACAATGACAATCTCAGCCTATTTCATAAAACTCAAAAATCTTTGGGATGAGTTAGATATATATTGACCTATTCCCACCTGCAACCAAATGAAGGCACACATCGAACAAAGAGAACAGATCGGATGATGCAATTTCTCATGGCCCTAATGACACATATAATAGTGTTCGTGGAAACATTCTCATGACAACTCCATTACCTAATGTTCGTCAACCTATTCCCTTATCATTAAAGAAGAAATGATACGACAAGTGACATCATAAACAACTAAAAATTTTTCTATTGCTGCTGCAATTCAGAATAATTCAAACTACTCAAAATCAAAAGGCAAGCATTGTGAACATTGTAAAAGAGAATGTTACACCATTGAAAATTGTTGTACTCTAAAGTTTCATTGCTAATACTGTGATAAAAAAACATATAGAGGATAGATGCAAATACAAAAATGACACATCGACACCCAATATCACAAGCAATCGACAAGGTCAATCACAACGAGGATTTCGAAGAAATTTCTTTTCTACTGCTAATTCAATATAATCCACTCAATTCACACATAAAAAAACAAGCCAAACTTCTAACCCAATCAATATCTTGCAAGGATTCTCCACAGAGAAACTTCAACAACTTTCTCATGCCTATCATTAACAAGCACAAACCATAATTTAAACACCTATGCAAATGCAACAGGTCTGTCCCTTTTTTATGATACTTCAATTAACTCTGTAGTCTATATTCACTAAGCCTTGGATTTTGGATAGTGGTGCCATCGATCATATCACCTCTAATTCAATTATTTTTACTAAAACACAATTTTTATCAATACATATCGTTAATTTATCAACTGGATCTACGGCCCCAATCACTTCAACTGGCACTATATCTCTCAATTCTGATATCACCTTAGATAATATTCTATGCATTCCTAGTTTTTGCTTAAATCTGATTTCTGTATGTAAGATTACCACTGCTTTAAATTGTTGTGCCATTTTTTTCCCACCTTTTGTGTCCTATAGGACTTGGCTACGGGGAAGATGATTGGTTCGAGTAAACCACGTGGTGGTCTTTATTATATGTCTCCATTGCAAAAAATATCAATCTGTCATCAAGTTTCACACCCTTCCAATCTATGGAATTTGCGTCTTGGACATCCATCATCATTTTGTCTTAAGTTAGCTTCTTCGTTATTATCTTCAAATAATATTTCTTATGACAATAAATGTACTATTTGTCCTATGGCAAAACAAACAAGACTTCCTTTCCCACTAAGTTCCATATCAACTCATGCTCAATTTGATTTATTACATTGTGATATCTGGGGTCCTCACAAAGTCCCCATACACTCAGGGAAATGCTTCTTTCTTATCATCGTAGATGACTTTATAAGATGCACATGGATATTTTTTATGCAACACAAATCTGAGACTCAAAATATTTTAAAATCTTTCATTGATTTTGTTTATACTCAATTTCATGTCTATGTTAAAGCAGTCAGAATAGACAATAGTCTTGAATTCATGTCTATGAAAAATATTTGTAGATGTCATGGCATTGAATATCAACACACATGTGTTTACACTCCACAAAAAATAGAGTTGTCGAAAGGAAGCATCGTCACATTCTCATTGTAGCACGAGCACTACTTTTTCAATCCCATTTACCTTTGCATTTTTGGGGAGAGTGTGTTTTAACTACTATTTATCTCATTAACCGGTTACCATCTCCATTACTTTCAAACAAATCACCTTTTGAAATTTTATATTATTATCAACCCTCTCTTGATCATTTAAAAGTTTTTGGTTATCTATGCTATGCCACCATTATACACCCAATTCATAAATTTGAATCATGTGTCAAAAAATACATCTTCATTGAATATCCAACTGGGCAAAAAGGATACAAACTATACGACATGGAAATGAGACATTTTTTGTCAGCCGTGATGTCAAGTTCCATGAAACCATTTTTCCTTTTTCATCCACCTCAAAAAATTCCGCTTTTGTAATTCCCAATTTCCTTTTTGAAACAGAACCTCAGTCTATCATACCACCAGTTCCTTCTAGCACTCACAAATCTGAGCAAACAGAAATAACAAATATACATGAACTAATATCTCCCACACATATGCAAACTACACCAGTACTTTCAGACACGTTAGATATTCCTTCTAAACCTATTCCTCCTCTAAGATAGTCAACATGACCCAAGCGACCTCCAACATGACATAAAGACTTACTGATGTCCTCTCAAGCTAATCAATATACATCAATATCAAATTTTAAAACAAGTACAAGATATCCACTCTCACATTTCCTTTCCTACTCACATTTATCTTCCTCTCATTCTACATTTTTAGCTAACATCACAAAAGACATCGAGCCCAAAACTTATTCTCAAGCTATCCTTGATCCACATTGGCAACAAGCTATTCATATAGAATTAGAAGCATTACAACTCAACAACACATGGAGCCTAGTCCCTCTGCCTATCGGTCATAAATCAATCAATTGTAAATAGGTTTACAAAATAAAATACTAATTTGATGGCACCATTGAGCACCACATGGCTTGCCTCATTGCTAAGGGATACAATCAAATTGCAGACATTGACTATCATGAAACATTTTCACCAACAGCTAAACTTACAATACATCGATCGATGTCTTCTTACTATTGCTTCTACATGCCATTGGTATATCCACCAATTGGATGTTCAAAATGCCTTCCTCCATGGTGATTTACATGAAGTTGTATACATGGAACCTCCACCTGGTCTTCACCAACAAGGGGAGAACATTGTATGTGGCTCAACAAGTCTCTTTATGGACTTAAAACAAGCATCAAGAAACTAGTTTTCCACATTCTCGGATACTATTCAAAAGGTCGGTTATCAACAATCAAATGCTTTTCACCAAGGCTCAAGATAATTTTTTTACAGCAATTCTCATATATGTTGATGACACTCCTCACAAAAAATAATCTACATAAAATGGAACTCCTCAAAGAATTCATTCTTAAATGCTTCCATATTGAAGATCTTGGAGACTTGAAATATTTTCTGGGTATTGAATTTTCTTGTTCAAAAAAGAAAATTTTTATGTCACAAAGAAAGTATGCGTTGGATATTTTACAAGATAGAGGAATCTTAGGAACACGTCCCAATAATTTACCATTGGAGCAAATTTTGAAGCTCACTTCCACTAACGGAGCATTGCTAAATGATTCAACAAAGTACAAAAGATTAGTTGGAAGATTGATTTATCTGACAGTAACAAGGCCAGACATAGTCTACTCAGTTCGCACATTGAGCCAATTCATGCAAGAACCCAGAATACCACATTGGAATTCTACCATTCGAATCCTAAAATACATCAAATGTACCCCAGGTCAGGGATTATTACTTCCTTCTAATAACAGTTTACATTTAAAAGCTTTTTGTGATTTGGATTGGGGAGGTTATCGCACCACAAGAAGATCAGTTATAGGATATTGCATCTTTCTTGGAAATTCTCACATATAATGGAAGTCCAAGAAACAAGCCAATGTCTCTAGATCATCAGCTGAAGCTGAGTATCGAGCCATGGCTAATACATGTTTAGAGTTAACATGGTTATGCTATATACAACATGATTTAAAGGTCTCTCAGATAACTCAAATACCATTATTTTGCGATAATCAAGCATCTTTTCATATTGCATGAATCCTATCTTTCATAAACGTACGAAGAAATTTGAAATAGACTATCATATAGTACGAGAAAAAATGCAAACTGGAATGATTGATCCTTCCTTTGTTCCTTCAAACTCACAGTTGGTTGATGAATTTACAAAGGCCTTAGGAAAAGATCGCTTTGAAAGTTTATGCAGCAAGTTGGGACTTCATGCCATTCATTCTCCAACTTGAGGGGGAGTATTAAGAAATATTTTTCAACTGTAATAGCTGTATGTCCCAGCTGGATCAAGACTTTTTTGATTTTTATTGTCAAAGTTAGCTTTCTATAAATTCATTGTTATGCAAAGGAATAAACTTAACTTGTTTTTGTTATACTTCCATTTTTTATAAACTCGTATTCTCTGGCCTCAATTATTGTAAAGACCAAGAATTAATATGATTTGTAAGTATTTACACCATGTATTCATAAGTACCATACTCATACATTATAATATGACCAAGAATTAATAAGGATATGAGTGAAAGAAACTCATAAGGATTATCATAATCTTATGAGTCACAACATAATCATGCATAGCTCAAGGATTATCTATCACCATCATCCTTGGTGATGATGCAACTCACATACTAAATGTGGAACCTTTAAAAGAACATTATATTTAATCTCCATCCTAATAAAGGATTGGCATGTAAAGTATTTTTAATTTTAGTTTCGTAAGTACCATATATATAATAATTAACATACCCAACATTTAGTTTTTAATGTATAGGTTTATCTTATACATTATAGTCAAAATGGTTGTCACTTTCTTTGTACCATATGTATGAGTGAGTCTTATAGTTTACCTATCATCATCTACCACGACAACCTCACACAAACCTATCAATAGTCAAAACCTTAGTTCAAGTAATATTTAATCAGTCATCCATCAATATTCATAATACAACATAAATCAATTCATATTCATTAATGTTCAACTATTGTTTATCACATAAACCAAGTTATACAAATCCTAGACTATATTATATTTTAATAGAAAACTTTTAATCTATCCAATGGGGGGGGGGGGGGGGGGGGGGGGTATGAGAGCCTTACCAACCAACTATATCCGTCAGCATCAAGTCTAACTTCCTTTGCTTGCTTATGAAGCTAATAGGGATTACGAAATTTTCCTTTAGGCTTTGTTAGTTGCATTGTGTCCTTTTATTATTGTATGGAGGAAGCAAAATAATGGAGAAATTGTTTGGAATTTCTCTTTCTTCCTCTTTTATGTTTGGGTGATTCTAGATTACTTAAAGTAAAAAGTCATTGCTTTTAAAAGAAAACCACCACTTTGGCCTTTTAAGTTTGAAGTTGTGACTCTATAAGGTGGTCATTACTTTGGAGTATATCTCAATATTTATGTAATACAAAGTCATGTTGTGGAGAATGACAATGACTTAAGCTTAATATCTCTATAACACAAAGTTGCAATACTAAGGAGTGACTATGAATTTTTGTACCCATCTTTCTTCTTCTTCATACATGGATGTGGTGCTAGGAATGGCCTCGATATTATGAATGACCTCTCATATTATAATATAGCCATGATATTAGGAAATATCCTTGATACTAATAATATTTTTCTTGCATATCATATGCCCATGACACTGGGAAATGACCACAACACAATAATTTTCCTTTCATATATCACAAATATCTGTGATATTAGTGGCCACAACTCTAGCCCTCACTTATCTCATACACCATATCACTCTGACATTGAAAACATACCACAACATTGATAATCAGCTCAAATATAAAAGTCATGAATTTTCATTCTCTTGAGGACAAGAGTTATGACCTTTGTGAATGATCATATTCGAGTAATGCCCTTCATGTCAATTTGTGTCTTAAAAGTTATTGCATTGAATAATTACCATGAATTTGGCCTGAGTAACTTTATTTCTATAGCTCAAAAGTTATGATTTTATATAAAGGTTGTAACTTTGAATCGAGACTACTAATTCATATTTAAGATAAATTCATGGCACTATAATATAACTATAACTTTCAGCACTAGTGGGGTTGGTTGCTATGATATAAAATTAAAGCTATGGTCATTTAAATTTTATAAGATAAATATGGATAAACTCCATGATAATATCATTACTAGAAAGACAAAAAATATGTGCATAGTGAAAGGATTATGTTGATTAGTTGGTAAGGTCGTGGCATACAAATGTTATCATAACCAATTAAATGTCTAAAGTACATAAGAATCAACAATCTACTTTTCAACTAATTACCTCTAAATATTTATCAATTTCATTACTATTCATTAAGATTCACTAAAACTTCTAAGTCATTAAATTGACCCATAATTATTTAATTTTCATGTCAACACATAATTATAAATTACCAAAATATATAAGAATTATTCAATAGTTTGAATACCAAATAATATGTATGCCATTTAGAATCCAACAATGAGCCATATGAACAAATAGTAGGGTGGTGTAATGAAGAACCTCCTTTTTCAAAGTGTGATGATAACATAAAGGATGAATCCCTAAAAATCTATTTTTTAGGATAGGTGAAAACTACCAGCTTTTTTATGCATAGGAAAATGACTTAAAATGAAAGCTTAAAGGGAAAAGAGATATGCATGGTCCTTATCATGCCTCTGTAATCACTTTCATCACAAATTGACATAGATAAACCTAAGGATGGGAGAATAAAGGATGAAAATCTCTTTTGTTATTAAACAAAATCCTAGCATGAATGGACAAACATTATAGCTAGAGAAGAATATGTATCATTCACTACTCATGAAATACCAACTTGTTTAAGAAAATTTTTTTTCTTCCACAATAAAACGAGACTATTCTAGGGTTAAAATACTATTATTTGTTGTTAATCTTATTCCTTTCTTTTTTTGAGGGTGAAAAAATTCAGCTTGGGTGTTTTCCAGTTAGGTGGGTAAGTATAAGATAAGGGATTGAAATAGAAAGGTAATGGTCAAACCTAGTGAACCAGACACCCTCTCATAAAGCTAACCTTACTAAAATAAAAGCACTTGCCATGAGGAACAAACATAAGGTGCTATGGTATCACATGTTGATGGAGAAGTAATATAGACAAGAAATAGTTAATTAATTCTAACATTGGTTGGTAGCATACCGGTTAGAATAGATGTCAGGGTATAGGTAGCTATAGATGAAGCTGTAAAGTATATAGGAATAGGGAAAATAAGATTTTGATTTACCAAGGTCAGAGTGGGAGAATAAAAAGAGGTATTCTTTTTTCAATTCAAGATTTACCCTTGATACTCTTGGTTCAGAAACTCTATAATGTTATTCTTCTGATCAACTCATTTAATTTTTCTATGCATAAGCTTTATTTTAACTAGCCTGAATGTTGAAGCTTGGCCTTAGGAAGAAAGAATAAAGAATAGGTTGTAATGTCATATAGAAAGAAAGGCATTTTGACTTTATATTGAATTGATTTCCCTTTAGCAAAAAATAGTTGGAATGTAGTCTTTTAGGCTTCCTCTTATCAATCTTATTGGAGGCATGCAAATAAGGTCTCACGATGAGTAACTCGCTTATAGTTCTTTGCAAACCCCTCCTTTTATGGAAGGAAGTTGGATTCTCTTTATTCCACTTTCCATTCTTCTTTTAGTAAGCATTATGAATCTTCTCACTTCCTTCATTTCTTGATTTTATTCATCTTTCTCTTGATTTTAAAAAAGAAGAAGATATAAGCACCATAAGTGTTACAACTCTGGACACTTTAGTTATTTACACTTAGCTTATTTGTGTTGTTGGCATGAAAAAGCATAATATTCAAAAAGAAGACTACTCTTTAATTACAACTATTGATGTCATGCTCTCAAAACTTTTTTATCTGGCTTCTAGCAATATATACCATAGCAAATGGTGTCATAAGACAAACAAGTGGGCCTTCATACCAAGTCTGTGAGGTTGGAAGTTGGAATTGAAGAAGGTTACATATGAACTAAACTCTTACTCTCTCTCTCATATTATTTGATAGTAAAATGGAAACAAGTTTCTATAGATAAGTGTGAGCATGCAATTCATGTTTATTTTATTAGACACCAATAAAATATTGTAACTAAAAAATTTCTCTCCAACCAAAGTAATGTATGTCTTTGCTTTGCATGAACCGATCTAGTTATCACAAAGTAAAAATAAAAATGGAAAGTGGTACTTGGGTGAGCCCATTCTTTTAGTAATAGGGTAGAGGGAGTCATGGATCAAAGGTAGAGCTCAACCATTAGACACACCATGACCAAATTAAACACCTTGAGACCCATTACTTGAACTCTTCTATATCCACTATTGATTCATTGACTGAGAGAATAGCCTACTATAATGAGAGTTGAGAGACCAATTATAATCAAATAGAAAAAGCAAGGTACTTTTAATTTGCTAATAATGAATCTTTGAAAAGTAGTGTCAACTAATCTTTCCTTTTTTTTACCCATTGAAGTTAAGGAGAAAGTACTTTGTTTTGAATCTCAAAGATCAAGCCAAGCTGTTAGGACCAATTTGATGTGTTCTTAGAGTTATTGACTCTACCCAACTCTCTCTAACTAAGAGCTTGTCCTTTGTCTTATCAAAAGATATAAAGGTCCAAGCTTCTCCTATGAGTAAGTCCAAGGTGGATTTCTCTCTTTCAATTTGAGGAACTCAAATGGAAAATCCATTCCAAAATTCAAACTATGATGTGTAAAATATTGAGTTTATCTCTTGTTATACATGATTGGGGTAAATCATCTTAATCTAGACTCCTAGTGCGTAGAGATAAAAATATTTATAGTAATGAGTTGATGTATCATATTTGTATTCCTAGGGAGCTATAGCTCAACGAGAGACTCAAGGAAAAAGAGATTTAGAAATATGCAAAAAAGAGAGATTATGGTTGCAGTAGAATAAACTCATAACCTCAAGGCTATAAAATTATTGTCTTATGATTCTTTAATCGAATAGTAATAAAATTGTCATCTTTCAAAAAAGGGACATAAGGCCTTCACACAATTATCCTTTAGTTGTCCCTTATATAAGTGAAAAAAAAAAGTAGTTGAGGCAGTAGGCTGGAATTTATAATCTCAAATTTGAAACCGGGCATCATCATTAGTAAGTTATGCTGCTATTTCTGAAGAAGAAGATTCATTTAGGTAGAACATTCAATTTGGGAAATGGAATTGATTGAATCAGGGCTTTCTCATCCTTTCAACATGGAAGTAATTCCCAAATTAGCACAATTGGAGCACAACCAAAAACAAAGAAAGTCATTGGTGAAAAGAAAAATACTTGTATTCTTTCAACTCCTCACTAATGAGCTATAGGGGGTAGAAGAAGGATGAGACAAGCATTTAATTCAACCCAAATATAACTACCAAGAAGGATAGCGACTTGACTTGAGGAAGTGAAGTGAACTAAATTCAGGAACCAAATGAGCTTTTATGGAAGCAGCAGTAATGTTTTTTTTTTCTGGCACACAATTGATGAGAAAAAATAGAAACTCAATTGATTCTTGATTTCATTCTTCCATTGAAACGGACATTTCTAAAATAGACAGCTATTAAATTATAAGAGGAGCCCATGTTCCTAATTTCAAAGGGGAAAGAATTTAACATGAGCAGCTTCAAGGTCATCAGCAACAGGTGACCTAGGTAAAGATCAGAGCATCTCAAATCTACACAATTTTTTGATCTAGGTGGGCTTGAAGTAAAATAAAAAACTTTTATGATGATTCATTTAGTCTGTGAAGAAAGCTATTAGAAAGAAAGCTAATGAGCTAATAATGACTAGCCTTTGAAGGCTAGGCCAAGGTGAGTTAGTGAGAATATGGGATGCCACACTTTGATTATAGTCAAAAAGCAAACTCAAGTTTTTAGTAACTGGCTATCACTTTGAATATGCTATGTATAAGTTTATCACTTTGAATTTGGAAAGTGAGAAAGAAAGTTTAAACTCAAGTTTAATGAACTAAAGATAATTGGAAATGTTATGTATAAGTTTGAGTTTAGATCAAGACATAGAAGTAAAGATAGAGGCAAAGGTTGCAGCGCAGCAGGAGGGAGAGATGGTTCCATACCCAACTTTAAAGCTAGGTAACCTAACATCCTCACATTGAACCATAGTACATAGCCTTCCTTCGCTCATGACCAAACCTATTTAGTTCCATCAGCAGTAGAAAAAGTTGAATAGGTCACCCACATTGCTTTAACTTACCAATTGGAATAGGTACAAGTAGTAAAGCTGTAGTCACTCCTACTACTCATTATACATGAGCAACTTGAGTAAATATGAGCCCTTATAGCAGGATACAATGGGAATGAGAATATGAACACTTACATATGCAAAGATGAAAAAAAGTTTTGAAAGGCGACCAAGCCCAAACTACTTAGTAAAGTAGCCCTTACTTTTGATCCTAGTTGGATTGGCTAGTCACTCACACTTGTTGAAGGACTGATGTTATTGACTCCACTTTAATTGGACTATAGGCAATCATTGGGTCAAGATAGTTTTAGTAATAGTGCAAGTACTTTTAGTTGGGCAAGTGTCAAATCTTTTATTCCATGCCTTCCTCAACCTACCCACTCTTTTCAAAAAAAAAAGAGAGCTCATGAGTCCTTATGTAAAAATATGAGCATGAAAAAGGGTTGATCCAAGGATCCTAGATATACCTCTCATTAACTTGCCAGGAAATAGACAATAATTCATTAGTTGATAATAAAGGCGAAGCTTTTTGTTTGGTTCAAATGGTAGATTAAGTGAGTTTGAACCCTTTTAGTGAAAAGTGAGATTAAGATCTAAATTATCATTCTTTTCTTGTGGTTTATCTCATACATATCATAGTGATTTCTTAGTCAATTAAAGGGCTATTGACTTTATCTTTTCTAATTACTTTCCCATCTCTACTCCTTTTGTCTTTGTTCTATGAATGAGTTGCTATACCAAATCAAAGAATTACTCTCTTTTTTGAGTGAGTTTACTCACATGCATAAGTGACTTGAGGATGTCAACACATCTTTTCATTTAGTAATCAATTTGTTTAGTCTTTTCAATCACTGAGATTTTGATTAATCTATCATAGGTAAAATGTGAAATGTAGTTGGCCATCCTATTCATCTTCTTTCCATATTGGACCTCTCTTTCCGATTTGATAGCCTTGCAAGTCCAAGGCTTCCAGTGGGTGATTACACACCTATGCTTTCCATTAACATAAAAATCTTGCAATTAAGTGACCACCTCAAGTTACTATATGCACATATTTCAACAAGCATAATTGGATCATATGGGTAAATGAGGCAATGTGAGCATCTGAGGGTGATTGAAGGTCTATGTTTGAAAGCACTGAAAGAGACTCTTAATAATCACAGGCTTTAAGAAAAATTGGGTATAAAATAAAGATTATGAGCCAAACCCAAGATGGATAAGCTTCAAGTATCTTTATATAAAAAATTAATGATTTGTCAAACACTGAGATCATCAAAATATTCTTTTCTGCCTCATGGGGAGCCTCCTACCCAACTCAATTATATATTACTTAACTACTCCCTCTTTTGCTATTTCTTGTTTTGATTATTGCTTTAGGAATATGTGAAAATTAAATTAAGAACCTAATGGTTTGGATTCACTTCGTTAGTCCATTTTGATATGCTTAAAGCTAAGATTAGCCCTTGAGTGAAAAGGTTTGATTGCAATACCCATTTCCATTTAGTATGCTTGGGGAAGAATTAAAAGAGAGAGAGGAAATAAAAAATAAAAGAAAATGTCGCTACTAATAATATGATTGGTCCTTGCTTCAGCATCCACTAGTAAGGACCCCACATCAATCTAGATTGGATGAATGAATAGTTCCCTCTATCTAGTGAGCCACCAATAAGAGTAGAAAGGAGGTTCTAGAACTAGATTGTTTAAAAAATACCATAGCATCTAATACTTAGAACCTAGAGACCAAAATTCCATTCATAAAAGATTAAACTTATTTATTTGAACAAGATACAGATATCCACCCTAGGGTTTGACTAGTGTGCAAGGTAGGACAAAATATCAAAATCTCTACAATTTTATTAATGATAGTTCAACATCTCCAAAAGGGAAAACTTATAGATTATGAGCTTTCTCACCATTTCAACATCACTTTACCATTTTATCATCACGATTAGACACTTATCATAAGACTACTACTAAACCCTATTTCAATGGGAGAAGACATTTTCCCAAACCTCATGCAATTCAATCTATCTGCTCTAGATCATAAAAAACATATATAACTAGTTAATAAAATGAATCAACACTTGTCATTCAACTCTTTTTTGATTTTAACCCCTTTTTTGGTCTTAAAATGGATTTTCTTTTATATCAGACAATATGAACTTCCAAAATGAAATAGATGAAAACATTCTCTATCCATATTAGACAAATTACATCTGCATCTAATGAGCCTAGCCTACTAGTTTTAGAGCATATTTCATCTATTTCTCCTTACCCTATAGGTTATAAAGACTCTTCCTAGTGCCAAAAACTAGGATCAATATGAAAATCTCAACACTTAAGTACAAAAGTAGGCTATGATTCCTTGAGAGAAAGAAAGGTTTCATATAAAGGCTTCACACATAGTATCTTTATTTACGCTAGTTTTACTCGTGTCAAGTTCAGGTAAAGATCAATCCTTAAAGCTAAAAGCTGAAGTGATTAACTCGAAGATACCACCTTTCCTCAATTAAACTTATTTCCTCAAAGTAGCAACCTAAAAGAAAATAGATTGGGTTAGCATGAAAAGTTGAAACAATGGATTCATGACTATTAGATAAAAGATATACCCTAGATATCATTTGAACTAAAGCTAAACCATTAAATTACATGAGAGCAATTTAATTTAGAATACCTTGAGTCACTTTCTTCCTTTATAGAAGACTAAGAATAAGGTACGAAATGAATTGAAGATGAAACAAACTTGGTTTAATAGCTATGCTTTCTCTCTTCTTTGGTTTCACAATATGACAGAGAGATGCCCTTGAGCTTGGGCTTTCTTCTTTAAAGCCTTGAGCAAATTATGAACTCAATTGTTGGTCAAATCTTGATGGGTATTCTCACTTTGCTTGGATGGTGCCTTTTGACTTTAAATAATTCTTTTCTCTTCCTAGACCCAAAGAGCAAGAGTAAGAGTAAAGCATTCCAATTTCAGGGCTTAGCTTAGACACCTTCCTTATTGAATGTCATGCCCAACCAATGTCGAATCCTAGACCTAGTTCATGCATGAAAGCCATAACTAGATTTGGTTACTTTTTTCCTAAAAGACAAAAGGAATGTAATTGGGGAAAACACTCAATTTAGACTTGTAAAATTTAGAAAAAAGATTCTTTTGACTTGTTTGGTGATGTAGACAAATAGGTATCCCTTGAATTTAGTGATACTGACTTAGCTTTTTTCAAATAAGTTTTTTCTGCACTCATAGTTGTGGCACTGTCTATTGTTATTGATTATTGAATAGTGAATAGGATGCTTGAAGGGCAAGAACTTATTTGACAAAATGTCAAGTGAAAAAGGCATTCTAAAAGAAAGAAAAAATTATTGACATGTCATTTAAAAGCATAGTAGATAAATTAGAACAAAATCATTTGTACATAAATAAAGGCTTAGAAGAAGAGATTGAAGAGATAATGACTCGAATGACTTGATTGTAGGTCTGCCATTCTATTTATCAAAAAAGAAAGCATTACTTCATGAGAAGTTTTCAAAGGAAAAACATCAGTCTCAGTCTCTTTAAGGTAAGGTTGTTCACTCCTAATGCCTCATTAATCTCTTATCCAGCAAAGGTCTCTCTCATCCCTCGTTTCCAACTTATCACTCGCCAACTAGCATAAGACATAATGCTCACTTTATCTTCCAATCAAATAGAATTTTATGTTGGTTACACACCTGAGGTGGATAGTCAACAATCACTAGGTGCTCATTTGATTGGGATTCCATAAGGTTGCTTTATACTTGACCAAAAGAGTAGTTTCTTCTAGACCTCCCACACAAATATACTAAAGTCAGAACAAAGTTGTTCAGGCAAGCTACCTTTTGCACTTATTTCATCCCTACTACGTGTCCAACAAATTTTCCCAACAACAGAGCCTACTAAAATAAATCCCACCTAATGAATCATTAAAACTTATTTTTAATAGAATCTGATGTTGTCATGGATTTCATTGTTTCCATAGCTTTTTTGTTAATGGATAGGCGTGAATACTACAAAGAAGCCCACCGGGGTGGTACAAACAAATCCAATTTGTTACTTCTCTCAATCCAAAAGTTTTTTATTTCCTAAGTGGGTGTGCATCTCAACACCTCAATAAAGAGAAGCATTAGCCTTACAATAATCTTGACTTTAAAGGATTGAAAGAGTTTAATTTATGATATGCTTGAACTAAACTATAAGTCTAGAAATCTATTTTTCATCTCTTAGGCAACCTTTTTTACTAATTGCATTTAAACACCAGACCACCTACCTTGCCTCCCTATATTTTCCTAAGCCAACTTAATCAAAAAAGAAGCATGCAATGAGTTTTTTCTCCTTGAATAATAGTCTATATCGAAACTAATACTAGCTTCCTATGATATAAGGTAATCATCTAGCTTAGTTATTTTATTTTGTTAGGAATTTGTGCATTGTCACTCTACTTGCCGTATTGACTAATCATGGTCATAATAAGAAGATACATCTCTTAGACTTCAACACTTGAACCACACTTTTTTGGAGTGGGGGCTTTCACTAGAACTGGAACTCTTTCTTTTTTTTTTTCAAATTGGCCTCCCACTAGAAATTAAATTTTCTCTAATCTTTAAGCTAAGTCAAAAAGAAACTAGAACAAATAAGGAACAAGGATTTCATTCAAGGTGCCAACAAAAGATCTTTCTTTCTTCTAGCCACTAAAAGTTGATTTCTCTCTTCCCCACTTGCAATGGTAATCATTAAGACTCTATCTTAAAAGTAGCTTTTTTTTATTAGAGTTCTTTTCTTAGATAAAAGAATAAATAATCTAATATTGTGGATCACAAATGCAAATAGAATACAGATTCAAGCATTTCTATCTTATGTGGTAAATACATAGCCACTAAAGGTATATGAGGAAGAAAGAATGATTGAGTCAATAATTAGTCTGAACAAGCTATATTCAAAATGAAGATCTTTCTAATCATCCCACGAGTAGTAAAGGGGTAGGTTAGCCAAGTGAGAGTGGTAACTACCGTGAGTTATTCAAGGTGCATTGGTTATATCAAAAGGTGAATTAAAGTCAAGATCACAAGTCATTTAACTAATGGAGACCTAGTTTCATCAACTAGGTTATGTCCCAGAAAGATTTTCTAGCAAAGTCCCTATCACATTCACTAGCATCATATCGAACCATCTCTCAGTATTTCTGAGATATAAAAAATATGTATTCTATCTATTGCTCTAATGCTTGTATCTCTCCGCGTTAGTAAATTGGCTAATTGATTGATTATTGTTGTTGTTATTATCATTATTATGGAATTTAGTGACATAAGCTTTAGCCACTTGTCCAAGGGTCCACTTTGATTCCCTAGGGAATGTGATCTATTCTAAACTTGATCTTGTCATGTTGTGCTCTCCACTAGCTTTATTATTGATTCTATTGGTCACATCATCTCTAAATGATGGAAGAGTGACCTTCAATATTTATTTGAAAAAAAACATATAGCTTGATCCAAATCTTTTTGAAAGAAAAAACTCCTCGGAGCCTTCTTTTGGTAGCATCTTTCTTTTTTCTCATAGGACATAAGGCCTCTTCTACTTAAGTGTCTACTTAGGTGTTTTCTACTTTATATTCTTCTTTTTGCTTAGAAATCTCTTTGTTTTTCTTCAATATAAACAACTTTTGATGAGTCCCACAAATCACTTTTACTTATCTCTCCTTCAAGAAGATTGTCGTAGCTATTGCATACATGAGACTGATGAGATATTAATTGTATCGTTGTTAGGAGTGAAGACCTTAACTCATGGTAGTGCACTTACAACATGCTTGCACTGATAGACTTCAAGGCATGAACCTTGCTGCAATAATGACAACAATGAAGCTAATAATGGTAATCTTAGCAATATGGCTAACAGTCACCTTAGAAGCCTATCCATATTTCAGAGTGAACCTCCTTGCCACTAAGCAAGCATCAGATCCCTCTTATCAAGTATCAACACCTTCAAAAAAGCCCAAAGTTAATTTGCAAGTTTTAGAGATGGGTCATTGTGAGACTCTCTCCTTTTTTATTATCCATCCCACTTGTTGGAATGTGCATATTTTTTTTTTCATCCAATTTTTCATCTATTATAATTTATTAGGTGAATTAAAAAATTTGTATAGAATACTAGGTTACTTTTATCGAGCATTAATTAATTTTGATATAACTTATACTATTTAATTAATAATATGACAAATATATATACTATGAAAAAATTTAGTTAGTGAATATTCTCTATTTTTTCGGCAAATAAATTTATGATAACATGATTACATAAAGAATCATCTCAAATAATTTTAAAAATTTTATGTTTAATGTTATATTCTATAAAAATAGATATTATAGTATCATATATGATATGATGATAATGAGGATAAAATACTTTATAAAATTATAAAAGATTTTTAATGTTTTGTATTAGCAAAATGGGTATTCATATATATATAATAAATATTATTTTGAGTTATTCATATGTGTTTGATCAAATAATTGTTATTATATTTGTAATATTTTATTACATAATTGTGATAAATATCATAGGAATCGATAAATATATTGGACATACTACTTAATTAAATTTACCAACTCTTTGAGTTTATAGGAGCAAGGCAAATCAATTTATTTTGGTTCATATTTTTGATTTGATCTATTTTAATTTTATTAATAATCTATAATTATTATTATGTTTATGCATGCTTTTTTTTCCAATTATTGCTCATTTTTTTTTCTTTTTTGAAAAAGATAGGTGTCTGATGAATCAAGAATGTGATATCAATTTTCGAATGTTTTGAAAAATAAAAAAAATAAAAATGAGATATGATATACAAAGAAAACAAATGCATTATGCCAAAATGATGGGGATTGATCCCATCATATTTAAATGATAAAACAAAACCTATATGGCTATATTGAAAAAAGAGAGGTGTAATTTTTGGGGGAATTATGTTTTGGGGTGGTTCCCATAAATTTTTAACAATTAAAAACTAAATTTTTGATATTTATAAAAAAGTCACAAAATTATAAATAAATTAAAAATAAGGGCACGTGAATTTGTAAATCCTAGACTACCCTCTCCCCTGCTCTTTTCTAGCCCCTCATCCCTCGCCTCACTTTTTTGCCCCTTGCCCCACTTTTTTGCCCCTCACCCCACTTTTCTGCCCCTTGCCCTCACCTCTCGCCCCTGCCCCTCACTCTCACCCCTCGCCCTCACCCATGAAGGAGCTCCTCGAGCTCCATCATGGAGCTCCATGAAGGAGCTAACTAGATCTCCTCGAGTTCCATCGTGGAGCTCGATGGAACTCCATGAGCTCCACGAAGGAGCTCCAACGAGCTCGACGTGGAGCATGTCGAGCTCCAGCGAGTTGCAGAGCTTGTTGAGCTTCAATGAGCTCTAAGTCCATGAAGGAGCTCCTCAGGCTCCAGTGAGCTCGATCGTGGAGCTCCAATGAGCTCCGTCATGGAGCTTGATGATGGAGCTCGTCGAGCTCCACTTTGAGCTCTCTGAAGCTCCACCAAAGAGCTCTAGTGAGCTCCACGATTGAGCTCACTAGAGCTTGAGGAGCTCCTTCGTGGAGCTCCATTAGCTCAAGCGAGGTTTACAAAGGAGCTCATCGAGCTCCTTCGTGGAGGTCTTGGAGTTCCGTCAAGCTCCACGATGGAGTACGAGGAGCTCCAATGAGCTTTTTCATGGAGCTCTGTCGAGCTCCACGTCGAGCTCGTGGAGCTCGCTTGAGCTCCATTGTAGAGCTCCACGATGGAGCTTGAGGAGCTCCTTCTCGGGTGAGGGTGATGGGCGAGGGATGAGGGCAAGGGATGAGGGCGAGGGCAGTTTAGTACTTATGAATCTGAGTGCCATTATTTTTAATTTATTTATAATTTTGTGATTCTTTTACAAATATCAAAAGTTTAGTTTCTAATTTTAAAAAATTTCTAGGTTACATAATTCCCCATTTTTTTGTTAAAATTATGTTTGGTCTTGGTTACATGAAAACCAAAATATTTAGAAAAAATTATGTTTCGGTGCACCAATCAAAAGAAATTGAAAAAATAAACATAATTTTTAATATTTAAAAATAAATACATCAAACTCTTAGGTAATTAAGTTTTGATGCACTAATTTATGTTAATATGAAATTGCCCTTATTTTAAAAACTAACCTAACTTATTATGTGCAATGGTGAACTCCAAATAAAAAAAAAACTTTAAGGGCTTGATGGAGCTCAATCGAGGAGCTCCATAGATTTTCAAGAACTCTTGGAGCTCAATGAAGCTCATCGGGTTCCATGGAGCTCAATTAAGCATCTATAGCTCAAAGAGCTCGTGGAGCTCAATCGAGCTCCAGGAACTCATGGAATTCCAGGAGCTCGATAGAGCTCCATGTCACGGACTTAGTCTTTTTGCTAAGTTCCCGTGAGACACTTAGACAACTTAACCCTTAGATATTGTTAAGTTGGCCTTACTTTCGTCTTGCTTGTTATGCTTTCCATCTACCCACAACTTGGAAGAAAAGAGAATTTGAGAGAACAGTTGAAAATAAGGAAAATACTTTATTGAATAATGAAATCTTACAAGAAACTCTCAACTTATTTGTTTATGAATGAGGCCACCTCCTCCTTAAATACATGCATAGGAAAGGGTCTAGAACCTTTGAATGTTCACTATAAGTCTAGAGAATTATATTACATATATCCAAAAGATATCTAGAATAATCTAGGATAATCTCATTCCTTCCATACAAGTGTGGACTTCTTCGGAATCTTCTAGAATATTTCACATTCTTTGAGTGAGGCTGTGACATTCTTTCCCACCAATGCTACAGATGTCCTCATTGATTTTTCTGCTTGGGACTGCTCGATATGTTCCTGAAACTACCACAAATTATTAGCTGGCTCCCAACTGGCTTCACTTTCTGGTAGTCCCCATCATTTTACTAAGTATTCCTTATTGGGCCGAAAGTTGATCTTCCTTAGGTCCCGATCCACCATGATGTAGTCCATCTCTTTATCATAGAAGATCACAACTACTGTGGGTGCCCTCATAGAGACTCCTCGGCCTGGATCTTCCTTATCTTCATGATAAGGCTTTAGATTACTAACATAGAAGACATGATGAATCTTCAACCTTGGTGGTAACTCAACTTTGTAAGATGCCTTACCAACTTGTCCAAGTATAGGATATGGGCCTTCATACTTCCTCACAAGTCCCTTGTGCACCTTTCGAATGGACTTGAATGGTTTCGGTAGAAGCTTGACAAACACTAAGTCTTCAACTTGAAATTCTACATGTCTTATTTTCTTGTCAGCCCATTTCTTCATCCCCTTAGCATTATTACTTAAGAATGAGCATGCTATATCAGTTTGCTCATGCCATCCCTTAGCAAATTTGTAGGCAGCTCGACTCCTCCCTGTGTATCCTCTGGCTAAAGTGTGAGGAGTCATTGGTTGTTGCACCATGACTATCTTGAATGGACTCCTCCTAGTTGTCTCACTTCTCTGTAGATTGTAGGAGAACTGAGCCACATCTAGCAATTTAGCCACATTCTTGAGGAATAGCTTGATCATTTATTCTACTGTGTAATCTTTAGGGGCTGCTATGAATGTAGCATATTTTGAAAATTAATCCACTATCACTATGATAGATCCATTTCTTTCAGACTTGGGTAAGCCGATAATGAAGTCCATAGTGATACTTTTTCAAGGTTGCTCTACTATAGGCTCCAACTGTCACTTGGACAAATGTTGCTCCACTTTATCTTGTCGATACACAAGATAAGTCTTTACATAAGTCTTCACATCATTCCTTATCTATGGCTAGTAGTAGACAGACTCTAGTAGTGCCCTTGTGCGTCGTTGCCCTGGGTGTCTAGCCCATTTGGAGTTATGACACTCATTAATAAGATTCTTTCTAATGCTTTCCCAATTTGGCACATAGAGTCGCTTTCCTTTTGTGTAGAGCAAATCATCCTCTACCCAAAACAACCTAGTCATTCCCTCGTGAGCGAATGTGATGATACTCTTGGTCATTGCATCATGTTGTAACCCCTCCTTTAAAAGATCTACCATTTCTGTCTGAGGCTGGCTAGTCATGGATGCTAGCTCTGCTTTGTGGTTCAAGGCATCAGCTATGTGATTGGCTATGCCTGGCTTGTACTCCAACGTGTAGTCAAACTCTGCAAGGAAGTCTTGCCACTGTACTTTCTTGGGACTTAGTTTCTTCTAGATCTGAAAATAGCTAGTAGCAACATTATCTATCTTCACTATAAAGTGTGATAATGATAAATAGTATCTCCACGTCCACAAGCAATGGATGATTGCCATCATTTCATTCTCTTGGACCATGTACCGATTCTTTGTGTTATTGAGCTCACGGCTTTCAAAAGATATGGGGCATTTCTCTTGCATAAGAACCTCTCCAATGGCAAAGTCAGAAGCACCAAAGTGTACCTCGAACACCTTGGTTTGGTTAGGTAGTACCAATACCAGCTCATTCATTATAGCCTTCTTCAAGTCTTCAAAAGATTGCTGACATTTTTCATCCCATGTCGATGCTTTACTCTTCTTGAGAATGTTTGTTAATGGAGCTGCTTTTGCTAAGTATCCCTTGATGAACCACAAATAGTAGTTAACTAGGCCCAATAAAGATCTTAGTTGTGGCACCTTAATAGAAGGATCCCATTCCTGAATGGCTTTGATCTTGCATTCATTCATCATGAGCTTGCCACCCTTGATGCGGTGTCCCAATAAGCCCACCTCCTCAAGTGAATGGAATATTTCTCCTTCTTCATGTATAACTCATTATTCATCATGAGCTTGCATTCATTCATTCATCATGTATACCTTTCTTAGATAATAAACATGCTCTTCCAAGGTATTGCTATATATAACAATATCATCTAGATATACCACAACAAGTTTAACCAAAAAAGGATGGAATATCTTATTCATCAAAGTACAAAATATAGCAGGTGCATTGGTAAGACCAAAGGGCATCACTGGGAACTCATAAGAGCCATACTTTATTACACACGGGGTCTTTGCCTCATCTTTTTCAGTTATCCTTACTTGGTAGTACCCCGATCGAAGGTCTAACTTAGTGAAGTACTATGCTTTACCAAGTTGGTCAAATAAATCAATAATAAAAGGAATAAGATACTTGTTCTTGGCTTTTACCTTGTTGAGCACCCTGTAATCGATGCACATCCACAGTGACCCATCATGCTTCTTTTGGAATAAGACTGGTGCACCATATGAAACCTTAGATGGTTGGATGAATCTAGCATCCAACAATTCCTTCAACTATCTTCTAAATTTTTCCAACTCTAGGGGTGCCATCCTGTAGGACCCCATGGCAGGGGATTTTGCTCCTGTCTCCAACTTGATTATGTGATCTTCCTTCTTCCTAGGTGGGAGCCTTTTGGGTAGCTCCGGTGACATTATATCTTTGAATTTGTCTAACACCTTCATGACTTCCATGGGCATAGAATTTTCCATAGGGTCTTCCTTAAAGGTCGTCAAGTAGGTCACCTCATTCTTTTTCAACCCCTTCTCCAATTACATAGCCGACAACATAAGCATTTTAGCTTTACCTTCGATGATTGTAGGAACCCTGCATGTTGCCCCCTCTTCTAAGATAGTCATCGAACGTAGAAAAAGTATAGACACAACATTTACCTAGTGAAGGAAATCCATCCCAATCACTATCTGGAAATCATCCATAGGTGCCACCGTGAAGTTGACCTTGCCTTCCCAAGGACCAATCCTAATGGTCACCCCGCAAGCTATTCCGTGTGATGGCTTGGCAGCAGATTTTACTGCCTTGAACCATCCTACTTCATTGGATGTTGAGAGCTTGAGTCTCCCTACCTCCTCCTTTGAGACAAAGTTATGTGTGGCAACGGTATCTATCATGACCTTAGTAGACATCTCATTCTCCTTGGCCTCCACGTATATGAGTCCCCTACTTTGAGGCTTCTCCTTAGCTTGCTTGATCTTGAGGACATTCAATAGCTGCATGACTCCATGTGAGAGGCATCATCCTCTTGTTCAATCTCCCTCTCGATCATGGCATTTAGGACATTTCATTTAGGACATTCATGTGCCTAGTGAGGTCCATCGCACAGGAAGCAATTGGTTTTTGGCTTGAAATCCCTATGCTTATCCTCACCATTGCCTTCTTTTTTGGTAGAAGTCATTCTTGATCTTTCCTTAGCGTTATAGCTTTTGTATCCCCTGTCTCCCTCACCTTTGGCATGGCTACCCTTGAAGGATGGCTTGGTTTGAGAAGAGTCTCCCCTTCAGAAATCCATGAGTGGCAATGCTACTATCATGACCATGACTAAGTCTTGTACACCATGTCTCTTCAATTCTTGCTCGGTCCAGCCTTGCAGGTTCTCCATAAAATTGAAGAGGAGTTCTTTCTCATTTATATCAGAAGCCTCGAGCATCGAGGAAGAGAACTCCTTGACATAGTCCCAAATAGATCCTGAGTGCTTGAGATGCCTGCTCTTTCTATGAGCTATGTATCCCGTATCTTTTGGATAAAACTACTTTTTTATCTCTCTCTTGAAATCGACCCATGTGTCTATGGTGCACATCCCTCTTTCTATCTCCATAAATTTTCTATGCCACCATAGAGTTGCATTATACGGAGATAGAGAGTAGTAATGCGTACCTTTGTTGTCTCGTCAGTTAGTGATATTGCCTCAAAATATCTCTCCATGTGCTAAAAATAGTTGTCTAGCTATTTAGCATCTCATTTTCCCTTGAAAGTGTGAGTCTTTGGCACATCCACCCTTTGGGCCTCATGAGTGGAAATAAACCGAGTCGACAATGCCATCTTGTAGATTGTCACTTCTTGTTTCAGCTCCTCCTCATGCTTGGTCAAGACCTCCACCCTTGATTCTAAGCTAGTGAGCATGTCCATGACCTTCATAAACTTTTCATGCGACACCACTGGGATCAGCGAGACTTACATTCTTTCTTGAAGGTCTAGGATCTGCATCTTGAAATCCTTCATGACCTTCTCCATGCTTTGCTCCATGAGATCGAACCCCTCCTTGGAGTCTGCTATGGTGACCTCTAACTGGGCCACTCGACTGTCCAAGCTTGTGAGAGGATCATGAGACTTGTCCTTCTTTCCCCTTCCCTTAGAGGGAGGATCAAGGTCCCTTCCCCGAACTTGCTCGATATTTTCCTCCAAATGAGAGCTCGACATCATATCCACCAAGTTACTCTCACACGTTGCAATCTCGCCTTTGATACCAACTATCACGGACTTAGTCTTGTTTCTAAGTTCCCATGCGGCACTTAGACAACTTAATCCTTAGATGTTGTTAAGTCAGCCTTACCTTTGCCTTGTTTGTTATTCTTGGTGTCAACCCACAACTTGGAAGCAAAGAGAATTTGAGAGAATACTTGAAAATAAAGAAAACACTTAATTTAATAATAAAATCTTACAAGAATCTCTCAACTTGGTTGTTTACAAATGAGGCCACCTCATCCTTAAATACATGCATGGAGAAGGGTCAAGAACCTTTGAAGGTTCACTATAAGTCTAGAGAATTCTATTACATATATCCAAGAGAATTTTAAAATAATCTAGGATAATATCCTTCCTTCCATACAAGTGTGGACTTCTTCGGAATCTTCTAGAATATTCTGCATTCTTTGAGTGAGGGTGTGATATCCAGCTCCATGAGCTCTTGTAGCTCTTGGAGATCGATGAGCGCTATAAACATTCTATATTTATATAAAAAATAATATGTAATATAAATGTTTACAAAATTGTATAAACATTTAATGCTATGTAATTGTTATATAAAAAATTTTATAAATAGATAGTTTTATGTAAATGTTGTATAAATATTTATAAATATTAATACATATGTAAAAATATTTATATATAACATTATATGCTAATATAAACATATCAGTTTTTATATATAATGTAATGCATTTATATAAATTAAAGTATAGATATTTAAATATAATGTAATGCATATGCACTGACAATTTATAGTTTCATTAATGGTGTAGAGTCAAAATTATATAGGTGAAATGAAAATAGATGCAAAAAGAAAGAAAATCGGGGTAGAATTAAAAAAAGCTAATACCCGATTATTCTGAAAAAACAAAAATCCAATAGTGCTAATAAAATTCAGAGAGACAGAGATATGTATATAGCATCTTGAAGGAGAAGAATAATGAAAAAATTACCTGGATTTAGAAGAAGAGATAGAATTCCTAGGTCACTCCATTGCAATCGTGTTTCGCTTATGCTTCGAAATATGAAAGAGGAAAATTTTGCTAAGTATTAATGACTTAGCTAATTTTTTTTAAATCAAAAAATTTAATCTAGGAATTACCGACAAAAATTTTGGTCGGTAAATGGTCAGTAATTACGATGTTAAAAATATTTTGTAAAACTACTTTACCAACTATTTTTTATGGTAATATATTTTTGGTCGTTAAATGGTCAGTAATTTATTGGTAATTTTTATTTGCTAATTCTCTCCTAATTTACATACCATTTAAATATGGTCAGTCTTTGGTCGGAAATTTGATCGGAATTATTTTTTTTGAAACCCATTTTTGGTCTATAAATGATCGTGATTTGGTCAATAATTACCGACCTATTTTTTTGGTCAGTATTCTCGTTATTTTTAGTAGTGAGCACCATGGAGTTTTTGGAGCTCCATGAGCTCGATATAGCTCAACAAGTTAGTGGAGCATCCAAGAGCTCATCAAGCTAGATGAAGATTATAGGAGCACTTCGTCTTCTTCTATGCAAACTTATAGAGATTTTTCATCACCATTTCTTTCTCATCATGGTGGTCATAAATGCAATGAAATAGTTATAGTTTCTTTCTTAATCAAGTGATCTTTCTTTCATTCACTTGAATAAATGATTCTTTCACTTGATGATGGGTTACATGCTTAAAGATAGATAATTAAGTGTGGAAGAATGATGAGATTCAATGTGCTTGGGGGTTTAAAAGATTAAAAAAAGGGTATTTTCGTATTAACACAGTATTGAGTACACTAAAAATTAATTAGTTAAAAGTTTAGTACATAATTTTTTAATTATTATATAAAATATATGTATAGGTGCATAGGCACACACACACACACACACATATTTATATACTAAGTATATACATATATATTTATTTATTTAGTTGCATTTATATATAATATATTTAGATATAGGATTATATATATGTATACACACACACACACACACACACACACACACACACACACACACACACACACATATTTATATACTAAGTATATAAATATATATTTATTTATTTAGTTGCATTTATATATAATATATTTAGATATAGGATTATATATATGTATACACACACACACACACACACACACACACACATGCACCAATATAGCATAAATATACCTATGTGTGTATCTATATATATTTATATATACATAAACGTATAAATATAAATGTATATAGGTTTGTGTGTGTGTGTGTGTGTGTATAAAAGTTCAAAATTAAAAATAAAACAAAAAAAAACTACGAAACCACTTTTCAAAAATGAAAGCGGTTTCAAAATATTTTTTTTTAAATGGAGAATGGTGGTTTTCGAATTTGAAAACCATAGTTTTCACAATTAAAAAAAACTTTATTTCCAACATGGCAAACCACGGTTTGGATTTTTTTAGATGTGGTTGGGCAAAGTATGATTTTTTATTTTGAGTACCTAAAAATAAATATTTATTCTCTTTGATATTAAAAAAAAAATTAAAAACTATCCTAAATGTAAATATTTTTATTTTAGGGTCACAAAACATGATTTTCCCTATTTTTTTGAAAGGAGAAAATATCATTTTGAGAGTGTGCATGAAATTGAAAAAAAAGTAAATAATTTATATAAATATATTTTTTTGATTAGAATGTTTCTTCCAAAAATATTTGCATATAGTAAGAAAAATATTGATTGCAGAAAAGTTGTTTACATTAAATGTTTTTAAAAAATATTTTAAAAACCTTCTTCTCATCTTACATCTCCCTCATGATGATACTGGTATAATAGAAGCTTGTAGTGAAGAGTTTTTGGACATAAACTCTTCTTATGTCCATAAATTAATTTGAATATTGCTCTTGCACGAAGTTGATGAATGAAACACTTGAACTAAAGAAAAATGTGAAATAATATCTAGATTATTTTCTTAAAATTTCTTGTTCATCTAATTATTCTAAATTTTATGATTTTTAATGTTTTATATTCTAGAATTTTTTTTTTTGCCTCAATATATGATTTTGGTATGTTTCATGTTTGAATGTGTTATTCATGTAAGTGGTTGTAAGAATTGGACTTTGAACATTTATATTGCTTTGTTTTTTTTTTTTTTTGAATTATGGAAATGTTGGATTTTGATTTTTTGTTTTATGTGGGTTGCGTATTGAACATAATATAAATCTATGATTTTAAATATTCAAAATTTAATTTAATTAGTTTTAATAAAAATAAATTATGGGCTGAATTTAATTTTATTAAAAAGTAAGCAATTCCAAAAACTAAAAATTAAAATTACATTTGTGTTCTGATATTATAAAAGTTTCTATTATACCAAATAATATATATTTCTAGATATTTTTAGTAGTTTTGGAAAACAACTACTCTACCAACATTCCCAACAAATTATATTAGAGCGTGGTTCTAGATATTAATAAGTGGTATCAGAGCGAGGTTTCTGATAGTTATAATTGATATTAGAGTAGATTACTCTTATTGATACCTACAAGTGGTATGAGAATATGTTCTTGTTCTCTACAATTAGTATCAGAGCAAGTTATTAATACCAATAAGTACTATCAAAGTGGGTTACAGATACTAATATGTGGTATTAGAGCTTAATGTTCGATAGTGCCCAGGGTGTGGTATGAGAGCCTCTATTGAAGAAGCTGTTCAATGATCCTCACATGGTATCAAGTTTATTACATATCTACAAATTGGTATTAGATTATTTAGATACAAATAAAGTGATATCAGAGGAAAGTTGAGACTTAGTTATATGTGGTTTATTTGTGGCTGAATTTGACTTTCATCATCATCCTATACTTTGATAATTAAATTAAATTCAACTAATTATTCTATTTAAAAAATATAATGCAATATTATCTCGGTGTCAAATAACTATGTGATAATTTGATTGGTAAAATAAAACTTGAGAAAATGAGTAATGTAGATTTGAAAGAAATGTACTTTAGGGATACCTCCACCATTCAACAATGGATAAAATATTAATATTTATCAATATGTTGTGAAAAAATGAGGGCAACAAATTGTGGTAAAAATTAGAGCGTGTTTGAAAAAAATATATTTTGAAATAAAATATTAATCATTAGATTTATAGTTAATTTTTCAAATGTGGATATCAAATATTAGCACATATCAATCTTTTCTAAGGGATTGTGAACCATTTAGCATCTATGAAGATGTGCTTAGAAGATTTGCTACTTTCTTGCCTACTTCATAGCTTAGTTTTGGATAGTTTGGATAATTTTGTAGTTTTCCAGAGTATGTGACTATTGGGAAGTGTAATATCAATGCACATTAACTCAAACAATATATTGCCTAAGGAAGCTAGGAGGAAAAAAAAAAGAAATTAGAAGATTTTCATGGTATTTTTTTTTTTGAGATATATGGTAAGAGCACTACTAGGCATGCACAAAAAGATGAAATAGTAGATTCTTCCAAAAACAAGCCAAGAAATAGAAAAGTAATCAAATGTTATCACTGTAACAAGATGAAATATGTCAAATATAACTATTAATTTTAGAACAGACTACAACAAGAGCATTCGAGAGTAGATATAATTGAGAGAGAGATATAAGAACTTTATCTTGATTAGTGTGTGAACTAAACGACTAAAAAAAACCATATAACATTACTTCACTCTCTTCTCCTTTCTAGGAGAATTGAAAATTATCCATCTTATATTTATAGATGTCTTTTCTATGCATAGTTGAATAAATGATGGGTCCCTTTACTTTGTAATATTCATTGATGATTACTTTTGGAATGTGTTATCATTTACATTGAAAACAAAAGATTATGTCTTTCATATCTGTAATGATTTTTATACCAGAGTTGAGAGAGAAACTGATAGAAAATATCTCTCCAAGCTCCTTGAGAGTTATTTGCATGTTTGCTGATTCTCTTCCTCATCTTCTATTTATAGGTATTCTTTATTTTCATGCTATGCAGTACTTTAAATCACCATAATCGGCTAAAGGTATAATTCATTTTTATGCTATACATGTCTTCTTTATCCCTATAACTATACCTACAATCATTCTATGCAATTGGAAGCTAATAGTTCAAAAGATGTGGCTAGATGGATTGGTTCTCTGCTGAGTGCTGTATTAAAGGAGTGCCCAAATCGACATGACCTTGCAGCAGATATATTCTTTGCTTTAGAACTGGCTATTTTGATGAAGCAAGAAATGTAGCGCAATCATTTCGTACTTCTCAACAATTTGCTCCACTACTTACATAGTGGGTTAACATAGGGGGCATGGTTCATGCAAAAATTGAAATTTCTGATTCAGGAGAATGTGAAAATATGTTGAGAGTGATGGACTTGGCAGGGCGAGTATCATGCGACAGAAAAAAATTGTTGCTCTATGCTCTCGTATTTGGTTGTCGTCATATGATTGATCATTTACTGAGAGATCTACCAACATTATTTAATACTATAGAAAATGTTTTGTGGTTCAAATTATCAATAGTTCGAGATCCTCCCAGTGGATCTTTAGCCATTGCCCTTCATAAAGGACACACACCATATAGCTTGGAATACTGGAGGCTTATTTAAGAAAATTTGAGCTTTCGTGCTACACCAAAAATGGCAAGGACCCTTTGGTCTATCGATATGTGCTGCTTCTAAGCATATAATTATGGACTGCTGCCATCTTTTTATCCAAGGAAGCTGCAAATGAGGGATACAATATCGATGCTGCCCACATATTAATTATGTTGGCTGACTCTGGGGTTCTTTCTGAGGGTGCAAGAATTGTAAATAAAATTTGAGTAATGGATGCTCATGCATAGGCCTCAAGCCTAATCAGGCGATATGGTGCTGAATTTATACGTCATGGGGATCTTTCAATGACATTGGAATACTATGCACAAGATGCCGCTGCTGTTGGTGGAGGAGAGGTGTCATGGAGTGGAAAAGGTACTGTGTGGATCAGCAAAGAAAGTGAGGTATGATATTAAAGCAACATCTTTTTGAGTTGTTGTTATGGGAAGGTTGTGTTTATCTTTTACTTGGTTCGAGAGGTGTTGGCGAGGAAGGTGAACTGGTATGGTTTTTGCTTGACTTCGGCTTGAGGCAGAAGTTTCTTCTTGAAGTTGTGCACCAACAGCAACTAACTGGTTTTTATGACAAATCTGTTGAACTTTTGAAGAGAGTTGGACCATTCTCTTTGGCGCTGGATGATACTAACAAGTACCTTTCTAAAGCAATTTTTGCCCTAACACATGGCAGACTTGATAGTGAGAGTTGGGTTGTTGGCCATATTCAGTCTGGAAATGAGATTTTGGAGACTAACAAGTATTACCCTGATGCAAGTACCTAGGAGAGGGAACTTGCTTTAGAGCAAGAAATTGTGTTGAGATAGCTGGAGGCAATGCTATCAGTGTACAAGTTGGTGAAATTAGGATGTCATGCAGATGCCTTGAGGGAATCAACCAGACTGCCATTTATTCCCTTTGATTCTCGCGTGGCATATGTGCCGATAATGTGCATCAAAATGATGTGTTGTCTCTCCATGTTTCAAGTGTGCGTGCCTGACCTTGTGAAAATTGCTCTTATCTCTCTTGATAACGTGACCGATTCTAATGGATCACTTCATGGTGTCAGATCCAAGATTGCGATGTTCCTTGCAAACAATTTGAGCCAGAATTGGCATAGTGATTTATATGACAAGGTTGCTCAGAATTTGTGAAAATTTTCCGACTATTATTTCCTCACCTATTCTCTCTCTCCCTCTCTCTCTCTCTCCACCTCTCCCTCCTCCCTCTCTCTCTCTCTCTCTTGCTCGCTCGCTCTCTCTCTCCCTCCCTCCCTCTCTCTCTCTCTCCTCTCTCTAACTCTCTCTCCCTCTAGCACACACACTCTCTCTAGCTCTCTCTCTCTCTCTCTCTCTGTCTCACATTTTTACTTAGCTAACAAAATGGTTGTCATAAAACATATTTTGTTGTATTTTTTGTTTTGAACTTTAAAAAAAATGGCCCTCCTTAAGGTATCTTACCAAAAACATTTACATGTATTTGTACTCTTCTTGGGCGTGTAGTGTTTCTTCTTCATCATTGGTCTGTGTTTTTATCCTCCTAGATTGCGTGTTTCAAAGAGGATTAGCCATAAAAGATCGGTCAAGTTATTTACGAAACATTCACTAAATGTGTTAATTATCCATTTGGTTGAATTTAACTTCTTTGCAAAGTGGGCTTTTAGTTTGCATTTAATTTGTTATTTTAACTATAACTCAAATCATAATGTACAATGTGTATATGTTTATGGGTTTTCTTAATCTCAAGTTTGATTTGTATAATGTGTGATTTGCATTAGTTAATTAACTAGACCCTCCACTTGTAGTGGTATGAAACCAAGAGATCTCTTGATGCGGCAATATTGGCGAAGGGAAGAAGATGGAACTTATGGTATAGTAATGTATAAATGAAATTTTGATTTTCATGGAAAGTTTTAACATTTATATTTGGAATTTGAAATCTCTATTTTGGCTGTCTTGGCAATTATTCTATATCATTCAGTGATTCACAAGAAATGTACACAAAAGGGTTAAATTAGAGCATGCCTTAAAAGTAATTAGGCTACCCTTTTTTGTGACTTTAGCTCTAAATATTATTTGTTTAGAGCAATCTCAACCTAAAGTTTTACTTTCAACTTAATTCACAAAAAAAATGCTAATGAACTATGATATAAAGATGATTGAATCTACATTGGGTGTTAGCTTAAACTAACATTTACTAATCTTTGGGTGATAGGATTAGAAGGATGAGGAATTGCATATAGGTATTTTGGTATATTATTTTCATTGCTTATATTATTTTCATTGCTTATATTATTTTCATTGCTTATATTATCTTTTGCAAATGTGTAGTGTAATTATATAAATACTAATATTAGTTTTCATAATAACTTTGAAGTTAAATTTGTTTATGAGAGAATAATATATTAAGATGATTGATCACTTGAGAAATTTTTGTATCACATAGTCTCTTCAAACACAATCTCTTCAAAGTTATCGGGTAAAATTGTTGAGATATTTATCTTTTTTTTATATATCTTGTGAAAGCGAGAACCTTGTGTACTTGGGTGTGAATGTGATCTTTATATCTATCTTATCTTATCCTAATACATGGAAGTATTTAAAATATGAAGGCTAGATAAAAAAACAAATTATACCAATATCTTATCTTGACAATCTTACCTCAAAAGATTGAAGAGATTGTGCATGATAAATCTTGAATTCGAGACTTACTATTCTTAGAGTTTGGACAAATTTATGTCATCACATAAAGATGTGATATCTTATTAGATAGAAAAATATATCTATTTTAACATTTGAATAAGTCATGATATTGAAGACCAAATGGAAGAACATATACATCCATTATTTGAATTCCACAAGAATTTGAAAATTGAATTTTAAAATATATCAATTATAATTGGTAGTTACTCATAAATTACTAAAAACTCTTAGAAAATCTCTCATTTATAGAGTTTGTCTGATAAATGTGTTAAATAACTGTTTTAAATCTTTATGTCTAAGTATATTCCATGCTATTTCATAAGATTTTTAAATCCAAAATGAGATTATTAATCCTACTTTGTTTTAATTCATCAAATCATATCCCCCTTCAATTATTAATCCCCTCATTCAACAACATATTTCAAATGATATCAATTCTCACCTGCTTTATACACTACAAACTCTTCACAAGGAAGCATCTTCAGACAATTTGAATGCTAAGTGGATCAATTGATATAGGTGAAACTATTTTTTTGGTTTTTTATTGCGTCCCTTCCCAATGTTTTGCTGCAAAACGAACCCCTCACTATGCATGAATCTGTTGCTAAATTCAAATTGAGACTAAAAATGCATGAGGACAAGAATGCTTTTGCCAATAGTTTGTGCAGAATTTCAAAAATTCAGAAGACCATCGGATCAAACTATGTTGTTCTTGGGACCAAGTAATGTGCACCAACACCTATGAACTATGAACCCTTTTTTTAGAGAATTTACTTGTTTCTGAATTGCTACATTTTTATCATTGTTGAAAAAAAACTTAATCGATTGCTTATGTAATACTTGTGTATCATCAAGTTTATAAGAATCTTAATGCTTTTTAAGTTGATAATCGGTTTGTGTATCATTTATTGTGTCTATTCAATTGATGGCATCATCTTGTTTTGCTAGGTTTGAGTTTTTGAATTTTTCTGGTTATAGGGCAATTTGATCAGATATTCAAAGTCACTCAAAGGACAATGTGCAGTTGAAGCAATCATCTCTTACATGCAACATAGATTTTAGTCAGAATTTGTTTAATGACATTTTTCTATTCTATGACTATTGCTCTGTTTGCAAATCAGCGCTCTCTCGGTAAGAAAGACATTAACTCTCATGAGCTGGCAATTATGAATCCACTCTCTAAAACTCATTACAAGTACTGGTCATAAGTGATAGAAGGTTATATTTTCATATCCCTTGTGCATTTGTGAATCCACTCTCTATTATTATTAAAATATTTAGATTTCTTTACACTTGCATTAAACATGTGACAGGTTGATATTGTCACATAGTTATACATTTCCATTCATGCATATAAGCTTGGTTAAGGATGACAGAAAATAGAGAAAAAATACACAAGAGATTGATGTGGACTAGTGTGATTTTATATTTGATTGTATTGTATGACTGTATTTTTGCTTAATTATATTAGAAATGTATTTTGATGAGAGTGATGTGATTTAATTATAACATAACATGCTTGATTATATTTCTTTACTCAGTGTGATGGTGATGTTCATCTCTTTAGCCCAAACATGCTGTTCATTCTTATAGGAGGCCCAAGCTGCTGGTTGTAGGATACTCTTTTAAAATGTAATATTGGCGATTGTTTGACATGTGAATACATGATTTTAATTTGTGTAAGTGTAATTATCCTAGTTGATTTTGATAATAACATTCTTGAATTATCTCTTTATTACTGAAAGATTGTTTTAATGTTTAATGTTGTGTATGTTGTTGATCTCTCCATTCATTTTTTTTCTTTTTTTCAGCTTTTGGATAATTTAGCTAGTGAAAATTTAAAAGTGGATTGGAGCAACTCATTTTACTTGAATTTGATTGCTCATACTTCATTCACCATTACTACTGCAATATACAGGCTTGTTTTTCTATTCCCTCTTTCCTCATATTGCTTGTATGTGTTCTTTCCAAATTTTATTGTCGAATCTATGTACGTGATAGGTGGTGAAGAAAGAATGTGAATCAGCCAATCAAGTGGGAAGATGGGCAAGTTAGATTCTTAGGAAATTGTAGGAGGAGAAACAAAGGGCGAGGTGCTTCAAAATCTGACTGAGTTTTAGTTCTCCTGTGTAAGCAACCTTTCTCTCCCAAAGAGAGCAGTTGTGTCATAATATTCATCTCCTACAAAAAAACAATTATTATTATGCTTTTTTATTGTTCTATGTCTTGTTCGACCATCAACACAGTGCTGGAGAATGCCGCAACGAACAGGGAGCCAGGATGGAAGCCATGGATAATTCTAGCAAAAATGTCTGCAAATTGCCAACCACCTCAATCTCATTTATAACAAGTCTCTCTCTCTCTCTCTCTCTCTCTCTCTCTCGGTTTGGTTCTTCTGAACCAGTATCGACCAGCTAGGTTTTTGATCATAGGATTCATCAAACTTCAATCATGATGGAACTGATTGAGATCATCTCCGGAGATTCTACACCGAATGATTAGAAGCTTCTTCACAAACACATAGTTTTTTTACAAAGTTTCCTTGATCAAAATTATATCAAAATGATATCAAAAAAATAATTTTGACTTTCAGAGCACTGCATTCTGAGACTGAAATGAGAATTGAGACTCGAGCGGGTGAGATCATGCAAGCATCTTGTGTGTTTCACCTTCGTCAGTGAATTATATTCTCTAAAAAATTGAATGTATATAGCACATTCATTACATTTACATTCATTTTGTAGCAGGCACAAAAACTCACACAATGGAAGTTAGCTTGCCAGAGCAGCAGGAACAAAACCCCCAACAAGTTGCTGCCATAGAGAGGATCAACTAGGCGGTACAGTAGCAACTCAACTTAGAGGGAGTGAAGTCTAGAGCCGTCAACCTTTACAAAACAATCAGTCACATTCTAGAAAACTTCAATGCTTACTCCTGCACTAAAATAATTCACAAATGGTCATTCTCAACCTAATAGTCCATCTTTAATGCATATTCAGATGCACAAGCACCATCTCCAAGAAAGAAAATACCAAACAATTGGAGTAGGTGTTGCTCTATTTGTGCACAAAGACAATAGATATAACTCGGAGATGAGCCCATTTTAGTTGTTTGCTCTATTTGTGCACAAAGTTGGCTCAACACAACATGTTTGGTTCCATATAGAGATGGCATCTACACAAACATGATTATCTAGATCAAAAACTATCCTAAGGCCATAGCTGATAGCTAGAGGTTCTGTTCTTCCACACATTAAATAACTTGAGAAGTGTAGACCATGGAAAAACTAGTTTAGAACGTCCAAAATCATTATCTAAACAAACTAGTGCAAGGATTTGAAAAAAAAAATACAAGAAACATCGATTAATTTCTGTATCGGCAGGCTAGTTCTATACTTTTTTTTTGAATTGCATATAGTATTTTGTGAGTTCCTTGAAATTTCATGGACATGAATAAACACTCACACATATGTCCCATGGTGCATATATCTTGTTCATGATTAGAAAATTAGCAAGTTTGGTGGTTCCTGTGATGACTACTAACCAGCTCCCCTCTGCCATATGTCATTTCCCCTAGGGCTGGAGCAAATATGTTGAATACTTTTTCTCCTTAGTAAAATGTGCAATAACAATTATTGACACATAAACAATCCCAACACCAGCAAAAGGTGGCACCATTACCTCAGCAGAAGTAGTTTAGACAGCCATTTATGCAGGGATTAGGGTAGGTATGACCAACTTTAATAATGGAAATAGCTGAATATTTTCTATTGCTATCCTTGGGTTTGTTTTTGTTCACATGGGTTGGGCAACCTCAAATGCAACTTGAAGCCACTGGGTCACCTTCAACTGCAATAGTCTAAGAAGCTTTCTTATGTTTCGCATGGGTTGGGTTAGAGCCAGCTGAACTAAGCAAATCAACTAAAGCGTCATCTAGCCCAAGGGCTACCTCATAACCAGATGATAAACTCTTGTACGATTGCATTGGTTTTTAATAGTTTTCATATTTACTTATTTTGATTATTGTGTAAATTGTAATGCAGATTGGAATAACTAATAGCAATCCCAGAGGACTCATGCCACTCAAATGCTAAATGAAGAATGTAAGTTTTTATTAGGTATCAATATTGATGTGTGTAGTATTGTACCAGAGGTATGCTTGTGGTACATATAATAATTCTTCAGTAACATTGTATGTGTGCTTGTTGTATTAGTTTTGATTGTTGTGTAATAAAAAATATTATATTTAATTTATTTATATCTAGCATAGCTTTTTTATTTTCTGTTTTATCACAATAACTCGTGGAGGAACATATGACAGCTGCTTTTTAGCTAGTTGAGGATTCTATGGATCTTCAGATAACTCTTTTGAAGGAATAAATGCAAGAAATGAAAAAAGTAAATGATGAGATAAAAGAAATTAAGAATACAATGCAATAGTAGATGACCTATATGGAGTCACAGTAGCAGCATTGACGAGGATGATGTTTTAGTTTTAAATGATTATATACCTATGTTATGTTTTTATTTTAACTATATAACTATTGTATCAAAATAATTTATTAACTACTTTTTCTTTTTATTAATTATAAATAAAGGTTTATAGTATATATTTTTATTCAATTTAATATAATAATTTAAAAATATGTAATCAAATTCTTTGTAAAAAAAATGAATTGGGAAAATAGCTTTGGAATGAAAATAGCTAGGGAATTTTCCCTAGCTAATTTAGCTAGGGAATTTTCTGTACATTTTCAGTCAAAAAAATATTAATTACTATTCTTAATTATGATCAAAATTAGCAAGGGAAAAATTATAATTTGCTAGGAAAGTTCTGTCGTTAAAATATTTGCTAGGGAATTTTTTTTCTAGTTAATATTTTGTGACGAGCACTTTAGATTGGGATTATTTCTGTTGTTAATCCGTTGTTATTTTATTTTAGCGACGGAAAAATCCCATATAGCTAGAAAAATTTTCCTAGCTATTTGGGATTTTTCATGTAGTATTCTATAATATAAATTTTATTAGAGTTTCCAAATGTTTGTGCTATCCAGGAGAACAAAAAAAGGGCACTAAACATCTACAATGATCAATTACACTTGCATTCTTCATGAATTCATTTCCATTCAACATTATCATCATGCATCACCAATGTATATAACAACTTTATTTTATAATAATCTAGTTTCATCTACAAAACACAAGTGTAATTTAGTGTATATAATAAAAATAGTTATATAACATATTAGTATAATACATTTACCACAATAATTGATTTTGTTAGTATTGAGCTATTCCAAACATTCCATATATTTTGTCACATAAATTCCATAGTAATGCCTAAATACAGAAATTAATATATTCATTTTGTGAGAAAAAAACAAGTAATAATAATTGTGTTGTCTATAAACATTTTTGTTAATTTAAAATATGTTGAAATAATATTACCAATTTTCTTGCTCCATAACATTCGGGTAGACATGCTCCAATTATTTTGTCCATATATGTATACACATCAAAGGCCTTCAAGCATTGTCCTAAAGTATGTGACAATCTTTTGGAAGACCCATTATGTACTTGCCACGAGTCATTGGTAAAGAAGATAGCAACTCAACACGCTTTGCGTGGAGGCTAATTATGTGTACATGCCAATGAGTATCCACACATACAGGCAAAAATAACTATGATAGTGAATATCTCATTCTTTAATTTGATAATGGATTAACAAACATATAGTATCTAAAAATTATACAACATTTATATCTTTCCACAAGTGTCCGAGGCAATGGCTATAGCGATTGTTGGGTCAAGAAAGTATTTGAAGTGATATAACAACAATTTTTTTTTACTTGTTTAAAAATTTGATCAAGAACCACCTAATAACACAATTGTGTAAAATGAATTAGAAAATTCAAAAAACCAAGATTAACATATATCGTTGTAAGTAGTATTGGTAAACCACCACGAATGAAGGATCAAAATAGCAATTCACTAGTGATGATCCCAGTTGTGCATTCAGTAAATGACAATACATTCCAAAAACTTGTATATGGATATAACCATAACAATGATTGATAAAATAATTTATTGATAAAATAATTAAATTTCTTTATACGAGAAATATAAACCATGTAATATACGTACTACAAAATTGATGAATCGATTGCCTTCTAGGCATGCTATCTCATATCAAGTGACAAACATTCCATTCCTTCGACATAATACCATTCAAATGGTTAAAAAAATGACATATAAAACACGAAATTGCATAAAAGCAACACAATTGTAACAAAATATATTTTCATCACCCTTGGGATCTAAGGCAAAATCAGTAACGTATTTCTATTTGGGGGAAAGCCTAGTGTACTCTTGAGCATATTGTTGGACAAAAGGTGATTTGCATGTTGTAGCCGTCTTTATGAGTCTTTGTGCCATCCTTTTTTCTCTTTTATTATTAGTTTCCACTCTCACTGAAGAATTTTCTACATCATCTTTGGCATCTATTTCGACGAATTTTTTATCTTTGATTGAGGCTCGAAGACAGATGAATAACCTTTGATTGTTTGAGCCTCATAATGCAGTGTCATTGGCTTTACTGTAGCTTTATTCCCGTCATCCAACTGAGGTTCATTTCTTGGATGAAATATATTTTGCTACATTGATGATATCACATTTCTTACAATAACTTCAACATTAAAATCATTTGTTGGAGCCTCATAATATTAATCTCTCACTGAAGATGTAGCCCCAAGTTCACCAGCAAAATTATTGTCATAATATGAATGTGTTGGTTGAGATTGAATAGAGGAAGAATGAATGGATGGTACTGGTTCATTTTGTCATCTTTCTATATTGTTTAAACACTTTTTTAGTGTGTTGAAATCATGAATCATTAAGGATACCAATTGTAAAATTTATTGTCTTGATTGACAAAGATGACATTGAATGCCCTATCAAGTTAAGAGAAAGAAAACCCAAAACTGAATACCTATAGTATAAGGTCATGACAAATTAATTAATCTAATGCAATTAGATCCTTACAATAGTAGAGTCATCATAATGTCTACTAAATTCTAGATTTGGTTACGCATGCTCATTTGCTATAGCAAATGGAGGTGCATGATTAGGTTCATGCGCTGCTTCATCAAATGGAGGAGGAACTTCTTACCCAATTTAGATTTTTGGAAGCTGTATTTGTAGTATGTCATCAATAGCAAAATAGTTACTATTAGATATATTAAAAAGACATGTTTACCATGAAATATTAAATTATTAATCCATGTTTAACTTTCTTGCATTGATTTTTCCATATCCACCAAATATTGTAATTTTATTAGTTAATCGACATTTGATTAACTGGTCATTCCAGACAGAAAAAGGGCATTACTACAGAAATATCCACCGATGGAATATATAGGTAAAAAATTTACAAATTAAAAACAAATGAATACTCATTATAACCCAGATTATAGCATAGTCATAACAACAAGCTTCAACTTTGAATAAGTGAAGATACTTGTAGGAAGAGAAAACAACCACACATGTATCTTTCATTGCCACTATGGAATTTTTTGATTCCATTTTCTAAGTATTGGAGCACAAATTTGCTCCAATTTATTTTGCACATTAACCTCGCCATCCCATATAAGGTCTCATAAGTCATGTATGCTTTCCAACTTGCTGTTTGGTGCCAAAATTATTGCGGATGCAAAAATAATGAACACCTTTTGGAATTCATTGCCGACTTCAGACTTTCTTCCAACCAATTAAGTGAATATACCCTAGATGTTAATCCACACTGTTGATGGACAATAACATCAGGTCCACCTAACGAGATACCCATAACATTCATGACATCATCTACTGTCATATCGAGAGTACGATCTCTCTCCAATCTTATACAATGATATGTCACTTCGTAGTTTGATATAAGATAGTGGCATAACTCATAGCTGATCTCTCGGCATGCAAGTTGTATGAGTCCACCAAACTCTAACCCCCTAATAGCTTCCAACTTATGCTAAGACAATTGATGAATAATAGATATAAATTTTTTCTCTAAACAATGAAATTTGGGGAGCTTCACCTAAAGTTACATACAAAACAAACCAAATTATGCATGTTAATAAGCAATCTTGTTAAATCAGTTATTAAAATCTCAAGTTACAAAGAATGATATGAGTTATATCTCATCACCTTATCCCTTATTTATGGAAGATATTACTTATGTTCCTCTTGAAATTTGACCATGCTTAATAAAACCTGGATGATAATATATATAAAATTTCATACACACATTCATGTATGAAACAAATATTAATATAGCGCACAGAAAAGAGAAACATAATTCCACATAATAATATAGCATTTTTTACCAAAACTTGTAGAAAGCATGTCACATATAGTTCATAATGCATTAATTAACAAAAGAAAATAGAAATCAAATGGAATGTATATGATAGTTCACTAATATGAAAATTAGCAACATTAATCATGCAGATGGATTTTTGCAAGTTTTCTATTATGCCTAGCCATATTGCATCGTGAGTAATAAAAAATTCACTTATCTTTAAATTGTGGCTCAATGTGCTTTTTCTTGGTCTTCCAAGAGGTCTTTTAACACAAGGTGACTTTAAAGAGAAGAATACATTTCCTATTACATCTCGAACAACACCATCATCTTGGATTTTTGGCATGTCATGTGTCTCAATACCATAAAAAGTGCCCGATTATACTAATTATTGTTCTAGGGATTTGAAGATTTTAATCAACAAAATCCACGACATCTTGCCCTATGGAGAGTAAAAGTGCGCTTGCATGATCACATGGAATGAAACATTTGCCAACTACTACATGTACATGATTATTAATAAAATGTTTACATTTAGCACTAAATCACCTACAAATACAGCATAAAAGGTTTTTATGAATGGACTAACTTAGTAAATCTTTCTTTTTATAATATTAATTTTTACTTTCTCTTCAATTTTCGATCCTATAATACCCTTCCATGCATTTGAATCGACTTTATGTTGAATGAGCATTGCACCCAACTTAGTCATATGCTCGATAATGAAGTTACAAACGGAGTGATGTCATTCATTTATTAACCAAGCATTGAAAGACTCAGTAAGATTAGTAATCATTTTGTCTCATATTTTCTAGAGAATTTCAACATAGCCCAATGCTCAAGTTCATTTTTCTCAATCCATGTAACCAATGATTCATTATAGTTTCTCAATTCAAACAGGTGATAATTATAATCAATCTTCATCAATGCATAGGCAATTTTATCTAACCATTCAAGTACATTTTCTTCCCCTTGTTCCCCCTTGTGTTATGTTTATTAAAATAGCTATTAAAGTTCTCCTTTAAGTGAGGATAACAATAAGCATGGTTCTCTGCTCCAAATATTTTAGGTACACTATGAAGAAGACCCAGATGCCTATCCGATATAAATACAACCTTCTTCTCCCCAATAATTTTATTTAAATTCTGCAAGAACAATAACCAACCATCATAATTTTTTGAGCTCATAACTCCACACACTGATGGAAACATTGTTGTCATTGGCATCATAAGATGTTGTAGAGAATAAGGCACCACCATAGGGCCCACTCATGTGAGATGAGTCAATGACAATGATTTACTGACATTCCATCAAAAACCCTTGTATGAACGCATAAAATGTGATAAATAGTTGTTCAAAATTGCCATCACTTGAGTAGGTCAACTCAACAACTGATCCTGGATTACTCTAAACTATTCGCTCATACATCTAAGGCAAAAACTTATAGTAATTAGTAATTATTGGGTTGACCATATATTCTATTTTTAGCCTTCTCCTTGATTTGCCATGCTTAACAATAAGTCAATCTCTTTCCATATTCTCTGACGAAATCTTTACAAATTTGTTGTGGTTGGTACTTAAAAGTAGATCGCATAACCTCATCAATTACCACATCGACACGAATAGATCTCACTATTGATTGAGAAATGACCACATCATCAAAAGTATGGCTATGCTCATTTCGGAATGTGTGTATTTGGATAATATCTGATGCACCAACAGCACGACAAGTTATTTTCCAAGGATAGTTGGTCACTATGCATATAACGATAATGTGCTTATAAAAATTTCTTTTGTAGTAGTACCAAGATCTCTTGATAAAGATTTTAAGTACAGAGCATCTCGAAATATAGAAACATTTGCAATCATTTGTCCACTGCCTATAATTGAATTTTGAAATCTCTTGGTACTACGTTGAGGCACATCTGTTTCAGCTCTAAACAACCTATAAGACTATTATTGAGCCATTTGCCAAGATATCCATTGACAAGTACAGGTTTGGAGTTTCATTTCTATGAATGTATTCATAATTAGAACCCACAATAGGTGTGAGGTAATTGTTAATAAGACATGGGAAACCATTAGTAATTTTTGAACATATATTTTTCAAATTAAATAGGTAATACCATGACAATGATGAGTTTAGCTTAATATACCTCAAAGGTAGGTATACACCATTTGTATCTTCGGTATTCGACAACACATATATAAGACAATAGCTATCATTGAATATGAACATCTTCATAAATTATTCATCATCATTTATTAACACCATTAAAGATGGATCAAATTTAAATGTGTAGTTTAATTTTACTGAATTTGGTACAATCCTTAACTTAGCACAAACTAATGAAAGAATGGGTAATAACTTGTCCACCCTTATAATCAATTGACCCATTTGCAATCATATCCATTTTCCCACCTTCAAAAGCATAATAGAACATTTCATTCTCTATCTTCTTCAAATTTATACCTTTTATTTGAGACATAAAATTTGAATGATTATTAGTTAGACAATTAAACATTTAGATATAAAAGTGCTTAATGCTAGATAATATTATATTAGATCATACATTTATTTTTTTTGCTAATTAATGTATCTAAATGATATTTTTAATATCATTATAAATGGATAACTTATAAATTATATATGTAAGATTGGCATAGGAAATACTGCATGGTCATGGGATGGGAGGGTTATATCTTTGCTTTATATGTTTCTACACACATAACTACCCTTGGAGGAATAACAAGATAAAAATTTCATCATATGCCTATGGGTTTTTAAGTTATTTTTTATCTCAATTCCTCTCTTTCTTTCCAAAATTAAACAACACAAAGAAGATGACGAAGAACACTAGAGTGGATTTTTCTTGAGATAATCAAATATAAAAAACAATTCTATGGGCATATAAACACTAGATCCATAAATCAGAAAAACATATTATAAAACTCAACCAGACCACACTGTAATAAAAGTGAGGGGTTGGATACCTTATGAGGAAGAACATTGAAGCATGTTTTAGGAGGAAATGAGATCTGGAACATGACCAGACCTCCTTCGCAGATGATGAAGACACCGATGAGAGGAAGATGGATTGTGGGTCTCAAAGATAGTTGAGAGAATCGGGATGACTAAGAAGTTGAGAGAATCAGGATGAATAAGAAGTTGAGAGATCGGATCGAGCATATGAGAAGTATAGGGATGGGGCTTTTCTTCCTTTGGCCTATCGTACAGAGAAAAACATAGTTAGGGCTTTGGTATGAAGACGCTGATGAGAAGGACAATATCGAAAAAATATTCTCATTTTGATCTAGAAAGTTAACAAGTGGTAGAATAATAAATGAGGTTAATAGTTATATTTGTTTAGAAGAGTAGTTTTGGTATTATTTGAAAAAAAAAATATTTTGTTCCTCAAAGATAATTATTTTTTGGTCAAATGTATAATTTACCCAATTATAACTCTTTGTACCCAATTCTATTTTATTTTCAAATAAAGCATCTAAAAGTCTAAAACATACTTCTCTCATTATTAAATTAATTAAAATAAATAATAAAAAATACTTTAATATATTGATGACTTACAAACTTAATGTTGCATGGAGTAGATCTCATTATGAAATAAAATAATTTCACTTCATAATCATGAAATTAAAATTTTGAAAGATATAGAGATAGAAAAGATATCAACTAGTTCGTGAGTATAAATATGTAAATAAAATTATTTACATGAACAAAAAATTAGGTGAGGATAAATATGTAAATAAATTTGTATTTAAATAAATTTATTTACTAGTATATATCTCCAACTTGCAAGCTTAAAGTTGCCAAATTATAAATATATTGGCATGAGCAAAAATAAATTTATTTATATTTATAAATAATTTGGTGAGGATAAATATGTAAATGAGAAAATTATTATTTTTTTGTTGATTGATTCCACATCCATTGAACATTGGTTACTTGTTGAACTACTTGTTCTTTGTTGTCGGGTCACGGGTCACGGGTCACGGGTCACTCCGGATGACCTGTTCGCAACCTGAGAACAGGTGACGGTTGGCGTGTTGATGCTTGATAACATCTAAATTCTGCTGTTATTAAAAAATTGAACAGAACATGTAATCTAGGGTTTCCCGGGTCTCGACTTGCACTCGTTCTCACTCTGTTGTCGCTTCTCAGACATCAGCGATTGAGAGCAGCTACTTCGAAAGTTTGAAGCATTAAACCATGGCATCCAAAAGGAAGCGTCTAGCGCCAGTCGAGCAGACCCCACACCGTCATCCATCTGAGGATGAGGATGACGATGAAGAACAGCAAAGTGAAGCTGAGATTTCATCCGAGGAAGTTAAAGAGGAAAAAACTACGTCGCTGTCTAAGGCTCAGAACAATCTTGATTTTGTCATTCCGCAACGGGAATCCGCTTTCGCATTCGCTAAACATGTGGAAAAGAAAGGAAAAACAAAAAATAGAAAACAGGATGCAATTCCGGAGAATTCAAAGTCATTCATGGTAAAAGCGTTTGACTCTAATGGAGTCGATGGAAATGCCGTTGATGGGAAGAAGGTACCGTTCAGACGGGTGTGGAGTGACGAAGACGAGGTGATTCTTTTGAAAGGGGTATTAAAATTTGTTTCTGAGCAAAACGTTGATCCTGCAAAAGACTTCAGTTTGTTTTATAACTTCGTTAGAAATCGATTCCAATTCGACGCTCATGTATCGCAAGTGAAAGATAAGATCTGGAGATTAAAGCGCAAGTTCGTCAATAAATCAGTTAAAGCCGAAAATGGTAAGCCCATGATGTTCGCTTCCCCTCACGAGAACAAACTTTTCAAAATATCTGAAAAAATATGGGGGAATGATGGGATTCTTGGACGTGAACCAAGAAGTGCACCGCCTAAAAAAAACTCTGTTATTTCTTCATGTCCCATTAAAATCGAAGCAGTCGAGCAAATGGTGGAGCCTAAAAGCAAAGAATCCAGAAAATTTGATGGAATAGGACATGTAAACCTGCAAAAATTTGTACCTTTTTTTAACGACAGATTTTTGGGTAGGGATGAAGCCATTATGAAGTGTGATGCTTCTCTATTGAACGGGGAGAGATGGGATGAGTCGCAGGGGAATCGAATCAAATTTCTTACTGAGAAGTTAAATTATTTTTTGGCTGAGAATGATCGCATGACAGAGCTTGTGAATGGCTTCTCATCGGAGCTACAAAGCTGATGGTCATCTCGGTGACTTAATGTCGCTCCGGCTATGGATTTGCAATTTTTTTGCCATCTTTTGCAATGTGTATATTTTGTCTTCTATTTGGCTTCACGAGACATAGTTCGTGTTGTTTTTCATGTTATTTTAGATATTGGTGTTGTTGAATAATTTTCTTTCTTGTTCAAGTACAGATTTAATCGCCTAAAGATTGTTGTGCTTCTTTATTTGAGCTGCACGGCCCGGCTCTAACCATTCTGGCCAAACCCAGCCAGCCAGAAGACATGGTTGGGGCAAACCCAGCATGTTTCTCTATAGCAGGGATCCAGCCCTGTCTGAATATCTGCATGTGAAAACTGTTGATCGGGATTTTGATTCTGTTGTTGTTGGGCCTCTACTTGGAAATTACTCATATGCCTTTACTGCTTTTCATTAACGAACTGGTCAGTCAGCATATAAAGTTTATATTTTACTGTTTTATTTATTGAATATTGAACCTGGTATATAAGCTCTTTTTTTTTTGATTATTGTTGAGACATAATTTTATTGAGTTGCTAGATTGTTTCTCTCTGCTATTCTTTTGCAATTTTCTTCTGAATCTATTATTCTCTTTTTCTTCTTTGTAATCCTTGTTGTAGCAAGGATTTATTGTTTCAATATAATAATTTGGTATCAGAGTCTTGTATCTATCTAAGATTGAAGTTTTTTTGAATGATTATTCGAAAGCTTTTCTAGAATAGATGATTTTCAATATCATTCCGACCTTACCCTTTCTTTCTTGATTTTCCTAGATTCAGTACAGATCTGTCCAGATTTGAAGGAATTGAGTAATTTAAATTATAATTTTTACATGATCCTCAAGTTTTTGTTCAAATATTTTCAAAGTTTTTCAAATTAAAATATCTTTCTAGAATCTAAGTTCATCAAGCTAGGGGTCGATTTCCATATCCTCGTTTGATTGTGATAATTTTGATTATTAATTTGTTAAAATTAGAATATTATTTATTTTACAAGATATTTGAGAGATTGTAGTCATTGGATATATATAATTACCTAATATGTCTTTTCTAGAAGGAAAGAGTTATAAAAAGAATGAGCTGAGGAAATTAAATACAAAGGTACTACTGTTCATCCAACACGAACTCAGTAATGTCATATTTCATCAACTGTTGGAATGTACTCAAGCCAAGGAAGCTTGAGACCTCCTAATAGAAGAGTTACATGAAGATAATAATGGCTCGATGAGGTCTTCTACACCCGTTGAGAAAAGATTTTGAGAATTAGAGTATGAACAACTCAGAGTCTCTTACTGAATTCTCAACTTAGTTTCTTGATATTGTCAATCATTTGAAAATTCATGGCAAAAATATCTCAGAGACTTGAATAGTTGAGAAATTGTTAATATGTATGTCTGACAAGTTTGATGCAATTGTGACAGTAATAGAAGAAACAAAAGATTTGTCAAAGCTAATCACTCAACACGTTCTGAGTTTCCTGAAATCATATGAAAGTAGATTACTCAAGAGAGCTGAAGTATCTGGAGAATCTGTCATGCAATCAAGATGAGAAAACTAGTTAGTAAATGAAGAAATTAAAATTGCAGAGACAATAAATAGAAGATCAAACCCAAGGTATGTGCCTAAAAAAATAGAAACAAAAATAAATTTAGTCTCTCTTCATCTCTACTCTCAACTGTCTCATAAAATGACTCACATATCTCGTGTAATATATGCAAGAGATCAAACCACACAAATACAGAGTACTGGTTTCAAAAATAGAACCAATGCTTAACTGTAAAAGGTTTGGACATGTTTCGAAAGATTGTAGGCTGAAGCATAATCAGTGTGCTAGTTGTGTAGAGCAAATAGTTTATGCTATATAGTTGTTTTATGTAGATGAAACAAGAAATCAATCTTCATCTAACATGTGGTTTCTGGATAGTGGTTACTCAAATCATAAGTCTGGTAATCAAAATATATATGTAGATTCACTTCCTGTAGTAAATTTACAAGTAAAATTGGGCAATGGAGGCCTTGTTGAGGGAAAAGTCAAAGATAGTTTCTATTCATGTTTTTACTGGAGTCAAGACTACAAGAGATGTATTCTTGGTTCTAGCATTGGACCAGAATCTCCTGAGTGTGGGGCAATTGATGGAAAGAGGCTACAGCCTAGTGTTTAAAAATAACATATGTAATATATTTGATCATGAGTCTGATTAATTTTAATGGACAGTGAAGATGTCCAGTGGAAGAGGCTTTTCACTGATATTTAATCAGAAAATTGATAAGATATTGACTATGAATGTTGAGTCAGAAGTCTCTTTGTGGCATAGGAGGTTTGGACACATTAATTATTATAGTTTAAAAAATATTTTTCAAAAATAACTTGTGAAAGGTATGCCTTCAAACTTTACTATTCATGTCATTGTCTGTGAGGAATGCTCACTTGGGAAATAGTTAAGATAATTTTTTCAAGAATCCTACCTGGAGAGCTTCTAGATCATTAGAACTGATACATGCTGACATCTGTGGACCTATGTCAGTCTAGTCTCTGACTAACAGTAGTTATTTTTTATTGTTTGTTGATGATTATACAAGATATATCTAATTTTATTTCTCGTAGCACAAGTTTGAAGTACTTGATTGTTTTAAGAAATTATTACCTCTTGTTGAGAGACAGGTTAGACTAAGTGTGAAACACTTAGAACAGACAAAGATGGAGAGTTCTTTTCACAGAAATTTATTAATTTCTGTGAATTAAAAGGAATTTATTGACATATGATTATCTCTTACTTACCTCAACTGAATGATGTTATGAAGAGATATAACAGAATCATAATAGAAATGACTAGAAGTATTATAAATGATAAATACCTACCTAAAATCTGTTGGGCAGAGGCAGTAAACACTATAGTGTATCTACTCAATAGGTGCCTTACAAAAGTATTGGAAAAACTCATTCCACTACAGACTTGGAGTGAGAAAATCAAGTGTTAAACACCTCAAGGTATAATGGAGTATTTGTTACTCTCACATACTGAAGGCATATCGAACTAAGTTAGACTCCAAGAGTCTAAAATTTATATTAGTTGGTTATAGTCTGTAATCCAAGATTTATAGATTGTACTCACTAAAAATAAAATTATTTTTATGAGTAGAGATATAACTATTGATGAAAATGTCAAATTGGATGAAAATTTCAATGAATTTGAAGTTGAAAATACTAGCTTGCAAGAATGTAGTATCGATGATACAAGTAATAAAGAAGAATGTAATTAAAGGTATGATTTCTTCTTTCCTTCTGAGTCTGAGTCGGATTTAGAGGATTTACAAAACACAATTACACCCATTAAATATAAATCCTTGACTGATATATACGAGAGATGTAATTATTTCTTAGTTGAGCATCTCAACTATGAAGAGGCAGTACAACATCAAGTGTGGGTAAATGGAATGATGACAAATATCTATCATTGAAAAGAATTAAATCTGAACTTTAGTAGACCTATCCTCAAATAAATATAGCATATGGATCAAATGTATATTTAAGATTAAAACTCGACCAAACTTAAATCAACCTGTGTACAAGGCTTGATTAGTTACTAATGGTTACTCCTAAAAGGTTGGAACTGATTACCTTGAAACTTTTGCTCCAGTAGCAAGTTTAGAAACTATAAAGTTTTTAAAAGCCTTAGCTGGACAAAAGGGTTGAAACTTGTTTTAATTAGATATTAATTTTATCTTATTGAATGGAAAACTTAAGGAAGAGATTTATATAGAACAATTCATTGAGTTTGTAAAATAAAGGGATTAACACTGTGTTTATAAATTAAATAAGGTTCTATACGGGTTGAAACAAGCTCCTCGTACTTGGTATCAACAAATAAATTCTTGTTGAATCAAAGATTCAAACGTAGTAAGATTGTGCCTACACTTAACATAAAAAAAGTCAGATTCTTAATTTTAATTGTATCAATCTATGTAGATGATATAATTTTTACTCGTAATAAATTTGAATTAATAAAGAATTTTAGAAGAGAAATAGAAATTAAATATGAAATATCTGACCTAAATAACTTAAAACACTTTTTAGGACTTGAAAATTTTCAAGACACAAGTGGTGTGTCTATCTCTCAAACTGCATACATACAGTATATGTTGAAAAGTTATGAGATGAGTGATTGTAAACATGTCTCTACCTCTCTGGTTGTAAGCTATGAACTAATTTCTACCCAATGTAGAATAGTAAATGAGAAAACATACAGAATCTTTATTGGAAGCTTGTTCTATGCATCTGCCACAAGATTAGACTTTGTATATTCTGTTCACTTATTATCTCGGTTCATGCATACACCTAATCACATACACCTTAGTGCTACCAAAAGAGTTTTAAGATACTTTTAAGGAATTCTAGATTTAGGTCTAAAATACACTAGAATCAATTTTACTAAAATATCAAGATATTGTGATAGTGATTAGGGAGGATGTCCAGATGATTAGAGAAGTACCTTTAGATATGTATTTAACCTAAGAATTGCAGTTGTTTCTTGGTAGTCCAAGAAGCAATCAACAGTTGTTTTATCTACCAATGAAGCTAAACATGTTTCAGCTTCAGTAGATACATCTCAGGCCATGTGAATGAGAAAACTGTTGTCCGATTTGGATAAATCCTTAAAATATCCAACTAACATATTCTATGATAATTAATTGATTATATCCATTACAAGGGATGTTATGCATAATCGAATAAAATATATAAGTCTTAAATATCATTTTATTAAAGATGTTGAGACTAATGAGATTAATTTGGTATTTTGCATAACGGAAGAACAGATGGCTTATATTTTCACCAAACCATTACCTAGAACGAAATTAGTCTAATTTTAGGAAAATCTTAGACTTACATCAACTACATCAAATGGGGGAGATTGTATATCGGATTTTTGCTTTTGTTATTGTTGGGCCTTTACTTGGAAATTATTCATATGCCCTAATTGATTTTCATTAATAAACGTGTCAGTCGCACATAAAGCTTTTATTTTACTGTTTTATTTATTGAATATTGAGCCTGGTATATAAGCTCTTTTTTTTTTTTTTTTTGATTATTGTTTGGACATAATTTTATTGAGATGCTGGATTGTTTCTCTTTGTTGTTTTGTCACAATATTCTTCTTCTGAATAACTTCTTCTCTTTAATCTTTGTTGTAGCAATGATTTGTTGTTTCAATACAACAAAAACTGGATAATGATGATGGTTTAAATTGGCATCTATGCCAGTAGAAACTGCTAGTGCTTCTGGTGTGCTGTGGCTTTAGCTTCAAGGGAGCAGACTGCACTCCCAGTTCTCCATAAGCCTTACCTAGGCTGGATAGATGGCCCAGCTTGAATGGGCTGGGTTTTACCAGCTGTGTTGAGGGCGAGGCTGGGTTCGGGCTGGGTTTTCCTAGCTGTGTGGAGAATGAGGCTGAGTTCCAATGTGGGCCAAATGTCGGAATTGCCAACTATACATGAACTATCTGTTTGTTGAATTTGAATTGAATGCATTTTGTGAGCCATTCATGTTGTGGAATTTAACGCAATTGAATTGTGGAATTTAATGCAACTGAATTGTGGAATTTAATAATTGTGGAATTTAACAATTGTGGAATTTAACGCAACTGAATTGTGGAATTTAACACAACTGAATTGTGGAATTTAACGCAACTGAATTGTGGAATTTAACACAACTGAATTGTGGAATTTAACACAACTGAATTGTGGAATTTAACGCAACTGAATTGTGGAATTTATCACTATTGAATTGTGGAATTTATCACAACTGAATTGT